>JABXNX010000487.1:0-16584 GCA_014843695.1 Archivesica marissinica | reverse complement strand
GAGACAATAAATAGATGTTTGGTTCCATGCTTACCTTGCTCACAGTAGAGTATGTCTATATTTGCCGGAACGTTAAGAGCCCTACACATCATATGCTTCAACAATGTCGTTTTTCCGTGTCTGAAATGTTACAGTTCACCGAGGCCAACATTAAAAAATTGTTTGTTTGGGACAATCCGACCAACCCAGCAACACTCATGACCCTTTCCCCACCCAAGCACAAAAAATAAAAACCTTACATGTATTGCTACAATGACATTTAGTGTAATAGCTTGCCTATTGCACATACTTCATTCTGATAGCCAAGGGCAATATACTGTATATAGGTATATAATACATTCTATTGCCTATTGCACGTACTTCATTCTGATAGTGAAGGGCAGTATACTGTATATAGGTATATAATACAAGTGAAGGGCAATATACTGTATATAGGTATATAATACATTCTATTGCTTATTGCACGTACTTCATTCTGATAGTGAAGGGCAATATACTGTATATAGGTATATAATACAAGCGAAGGGCAATATACTGCATATAGGTATATAATACAAGTGAAGGGCAATATACTGTATATAGGTATATAATACAGGTGAAGGGCAATATACTGTATATAGGTATATAATACAAGTGAAGGGCAATATACTGTATATAGGTATATAATACAAGTGAAGGGCAATATACTGTATATAGGTATATAATACAAGTGAAGGGCAATATACTGTATATAGGTATATAATACAAGTGAAGGGCAATATACTGTATATAGGTATATAATACACTATACTGATAGGTATATAATACAAGTGAAGGGCAATATACTGTATATAGGTATATAATACAAGTGAAGGGCAATATACTGTATATAGGTATATAATACAAGTGAAGGGCAGTATACTGTATATAGGTATATAATACAAGTGAAGGGCAATATACTGTATATAGGTATATAATACAAGTGAAGGGCAATATACTGTATATAGGTATATAATACAAGTGAAGGGCAGTATACTGTATATAGGTATATAATACAAGTGAAGGGCAATATACTGTATATAGGTATATAATACAAGTGAAGGGCAATATACTGTATATAGGTATATAATACAAGTGAAGGGCAATATACTGTATATAGGTATATAATACAAGTAAAGGGCAATATACTGTATATAGGTATATAATACAAGTGAAGGGCAATATACTGTATACAGGTATATAATACAAGTGAAGGGCAATATACTGTATATAGGTATAAAATACAATAATCAATATACTTATATACGTACATAATACAAGTGAAGGGCAATATACTGTATATAGGTATATAATACAAGTGAAGGGCAATATACTGTATATAGGTATATAATACAAGTGAAGGGCAATATACTGTATATAGGTATATAATACAAGTGAAGGGCAATATACTGTATATAGGTATATAATACAAGTGAAGGGCAATATACTGTATATAGGTATATAATACAAGTGAAGGGCAATATACTGTATATAGGTATATAATACAAGTGATGGGCAATATACTGTATATAGGTATATAATACAAGTGAAGGGCAATATACTGTATATAGGTGTATAATACAAGTGAAGGGCAATATACTGTATATAGGTATATAATACAAGTGAAGGGCAATATACTGTATATAGGTATATAATACAAGTGAAGGGCAATATACTGTATCTAGGTATATAATACAAGTGAAGGGCAATATACTGTATATAGGTATATAATACAAGTGAAGGGCAGTATACTGTATATAGGTATATAATACAGATGAAGGGCAATATACTGTATATAGGTATATAATACATTCTATTGCCTATTGCACGTACTTCATTCTGATAGTGAAGGGCAATATACTGTATATAGGTATATAATACATTCTATTGCCTATCCCTAGAAAGTGTCCAAAATTCTAGCATAATGGTAAGCACAGTTTCTAACTAGAGCATGCTGTCGAAACATTTAGATTTACAAGCTCGACCAATGTTCCGTACCTAGGTTCACGAACATTACCAAAGTCGTGATAATGCAGTGGTAGCGCGTTCGCTTCAGGTGCGAACGCCCCTGAGTTTGAGCCCCGACGGAGCAGTTACGATTGTGACCAAAGCAAGGTATTTAAATTCCATGTTGCCTCTTCTCTTTCCCTCGTACCGATGGATTACATCAGGATTGAGGTCGAGAGTGATTAATATAAGGAGCAAGAACTCGTTTCGTAATCGAGCTAAAATAAACTAACATTACAAAGCCGTTCATGAGAATTATGTTATGTTATATTTCGGGTTATACGCCTACATCAGCACCATTTCGGGCTATATCGCCGGCGGACAGTTTACCTAACAACACCTTTCCTGGGCAGGCTCCAGCGGTTAACCAGTACTTGGGTGCACCAACCTCCGTAAGAAACTGCCAACTTTTTCATATAAATGAGACACGGTCTGAGCGGGGCTCGAACCCGTGACCATCAGTGATGATAGGTTACAGTGGTATACAAGTCAGCGACCTTAACCACTCGACCACGGAGGCGGACCCGTTCATGAGGAGAAGCCAAACATTTCAAGATAATCATCAACAATACTCTGCTCTATGTCTACAGCAATATATAGACTGGTTTACCATGAACTTACCCATTGGGTCCCACCAGACCATATTTTCTGCCTGCAGTTATATATAGGTTGGCATTCACAAACAGATCCTTTCCTCTGGCAGCTATTGAGAAATTTTCAACCTAAAATCAAAAGCAACCTTTCACAAAATCATGTCTACATTCATAATTCTATCAACTTGCATCATAGAACCAGTCTACCAACTTGCATCATAGTACTAGTCTACCAATTTGCATAATAGAACTAGTCTACCAACTTGAACTGTAGAACAGTCTACCAACTTGCACTGTAGATCCAGTCTACCAACTTGAACTGTAGAACCAGTCTACCAACTTGCACTGTAGAACCAGTCTACTAACTTGCACCGTAGAACCAGTCTACCAACTTGCACTATAGAACCAGTCTACCAACTTGCACCATAGAACCAGTCTACCAACTTGCACTGTAGAACCAGTCTACCAACTTGCACTGTAGAACCAGTCTACCAACATGCACTGTAGAACCAGTCAAACAAATACCTAGCAACTAGCAGTCGTACAAACCTTGATATCCAGCTGATTCTCTAATACGGCAGCCTTTGACGACTTCTCCGCCTGGGACACGGAGAACTGGTGTATACTATTTGGGTCCAGGCTCTCCAGCTGTTTGTTGTATTCCATCTGAAATCAAATTCATTGAAATGTATTTAAAGTCCAACAAATATATTAATCCACATTAAAACATATTTAGTTTATACAAATTTTAGTTTAGCCCGATTGCGAAACAAGTTCTTTCAACTTGTATTAATCATACTCGAGACCTCATTCCTGATGGAATCCATCGCCATGAAGGAGAGGCAATGTGGAATTCAAATGCTTTGCCTAAGGGCACAATAGTAACAGCTCCAGCAGGGCTCAAACTCCGGACCTTTCACACCTGAAGCGAACGCACATCCACTGCGCTATCATGACACGAAAATAAAATTGTTTACGATTATCATCGTTCTTGTATAATTGCTTTAAATTGGAAAATAAAATTATATCCTTTGCATCCACAGCGGCAGATTAAATCACTTTTGCAAACTGCATAGAGCCAGATCAGATGACACATACTATTCGAATAGTGGCGCTAAAACACTGGGATGAATAGCAAACAACATAGATTCTGATTAGACGAGGAGCTACGCCCACGGCTGATCTGGATCTATGTTGTTTGCAAATGTGATTTAATAAGATTATTAAGAAAAAATGTCATTGTACCGCTGGTTACAAAGTTTTTTATGATTTTCCAACAATGCCAAAAATATGCATGCAAGGAGATACTCAATTCAGTTGTACAAACGTGGCGTCCATTGGTAGAGCGTCGGATTTGGAACGGTCTCGGATTTGATACTCGGTCAGGCCATGTATGTAGCGTCATTGAGTAAGGCACCTCACACAAATTGCTTAGTACTGGTTAACCGCTTAGATCGGCTAAGTCTGCCCAGGAAAACATGTCTAGGTCCCCGCAAGGGGTTTGACATTAATGGAACATACAAACATGCACACAGCTGTATATCTACTTTCCAGATTAAGTGGTCAGGACTCGAAGTGACCCTCCAAACATAATTTCAAACACAGCAGCATGTGTAAATTATTGTCAGGAGATATGTTATATTTCGGGTTTTACGCCTGCATAAGCACCATTTTGGGCTATATCGCCAGCGGGCAGTTTACCTAACAACACCTTTCCTGGGCAGGCTCCAGCAGTTAACCAGTACTTGGGTGCACCAACCTCCGTAAGAAACTGCCAACTTTTTCATATAAATGAGACACGGCCTGAGCGGGGCTCGAACCCGTGACCATCAGTGATGATAGGTTACAGTGGTATTCAAGTCAGCGACCTTAACCACTCGACCACGGAGGCGGACCATATTGTCAGGAGAATAAGATATAAATAACAATGAAAATACATGAATATGGAGCACAGACCACGTCTCCAAGGTTATTAAATTTTTCTCAGTTGTCAAGTGATCTGATTGGTTGATTCCGAGAAGTGCACACAGCTCATCTAATCTGAAGCTTGAGAAATGTTTTATAACTTCCGAGCCTGCCATGGTGAACAGCCTAGATACAGCCGGGTAACAACAGTAACATGGTCGTGGTGAACAGCCTAGATACAGCCGGGTAACAACAGTAACATGGTCGTGGTGAACAGCCTAGATACAGCCGGGTAACAACAGTAACATGGTCGTGGTGAACAGCCTAGATACAGCCGGGTAACAACAGTAACACGGGCGTGGTGAACAGCCTAGATACAGCCGGGTAACAACAGTAACATGGTCGTGGTGAACAGCCTAGATACAGCCAGGAAACAACAGTAACACGGTCGTGATGAACAGCCTAGATACAGCCGGGAAACAACAGTAACATGGCCGTGGTGAACAGCCTAGATACAGCCGGGTAACAACAGTAACATGGATGTGGTGAACAGCCTAGATACAGTCGGGTAACAATGTTCAGTAACATGGTCGTGGTGAACAGCCTAGATACAGCCGGGTAGTAACATGGTCGTGGTGAACAGCCTAGATACAGCCAGGTAACAACAGTAACACGGATGTGGTGAACAGCCTAGATACAGCCAGGTAACAACAGTAACATGGTCGTGGTGAACAGCCTAGATACAGCCGGGTAGTAACATGGTCGTGGTGAACAGCCTAGATACAGCCAGGTAACAAAAGTAACATGGTCGTGGTGAACAGCCTAGTTACAGTCGGGTAACAACAGTAACATGGTCGTGGTGAACAGCCTAGATACAGTCGGGTAACAACAGTAACACAGTCGTGGTGAACAGCCTAGATACAGTCGGGTAACAACAGTAACACGGTCGTGGTGAACAGCCTAGATACAGCCGGGTAACAACAGTAACATGGTCGTGGTGAACAGCCTAGATACAGTCGGGTAACAACAGTAACACGGCCGTGGTGAACAGCCTAGATACAGCCGGGTAACAACAGTAACATGGTCGTGGTGAACAGCCTAGATACAGCCGGGTAACAACAGTAACATGGTCGTGGTGAACAGCCTAGATACAGCCGGGTAACAACAGTAACACGGTCGTGGTGAACAGCCTAGATACAGTCGGGTAACAACAGTAACACGGTCGTGGTGAACAGCCTATACAGCCGGGTAACAACAGTAACATGGTCGTGGTGAACAGCCTAGATACAGTCGGGTAACAACAGTAACACGGCCGTGGTGAACAGCCTAGATACAGCCGGGTAACAACAGTAACATGGTCGTGGTGAACAGCCTAGATACAGCCGGGTAACAACAGTAACACGGTCGTGGTGAACAGCCTAGATACAGCCGGGTAACAACAGTAACATGGTCGTGGTGAACAGCCTAGATACAGCCAGGAAACAACAGTAACATGGATGTGGTGAACAGCCTAGATACAGTCGGGTAGTAACAGTAACACGGTCGTGGTGAACAACCTAGATACAGTCGGGTAACAACAGTAACATGGTTGTGGTGAACAGCCTAGATACAGCCAGGTAACAACAGTAAAATGGATGTGGTGAACAGCCTAGATACAGCCGGGTAACAACAGTAAAATGGTCGTGGTGAACAGCCTAGATACAGCCAGGAAACAACAGTAAAATGGATGTGGTGAACAGCCTAGATACAGCCGGGTAACAACAGTAACATGGCCGTGGTGAACAGCCTAGATACAGCCGGGTAACAACAGTAACATGGTCGTGGTGAACAGCCTAGATACAGCCGGGTAACAACAGTAACATGGTCGTGGTGAACAGCCTAGATACAGCCGGGTAGTAACATGGTCGTGGTGAACAGCCTAGATACAGCCAGGTAACAACAGTAACATGGTCGTGGTGAACAGCCTAGATACAGCCGGGTAACAACAGTAACATGGTGAACAGCCTAGATACAGCCGGGTAACAACAGTAACAGGTCATGGTGAACAGCCTAGATACAGTCGGGTAACAACAGTAACATGGTCGTGGTGAACAGCCTAGATACAGCCGGGTAACAACAGTAACATGGTCGTGGTGAACAGCCTAGATACACCGGTAACAACAGTAACACGGCCGTGGTGAACAGCCTAGATACGCCGGGTAACAACAGTAACATGGTCGTGGTGAACAGCTAGATACAGCCGGGTAACAACAGTAACACGGCGTGGTGAACAGCTAGATACAGCCGGTAACAACAGTAACAGGCGTGGTGAACAGCTAGATACAGCCGGGTAACAACAGAACAGGTCGTGTGAACAGCTAGATACAGCCAGGAACAACAGTAACAGGACGTGGTGAACAGCTAGATACACGGGTAACAACAGTAAATGTCGTGGGAACAGCCTAGATACAGCCGGGTAACAACAGTAACACGGCGTGGTGAACAGCTAGATACAGCCAGGTAACAACAGTAAAATGGATGTGGTGAACAGCCTAGATACAGCCGGGTAACAACAGTAAAATGGTCGTGGTGAACAGCCTAGATACAGCCAGGAAACAACAGTAAAATGGATGTGGTGAACAGCCTACATACAGCCGGGTAACAACAGTAACATGGCCGTGGTGAATAGCCTAGATACATCCGGGTAACAACAGTAACATGGTCGTGGTGAACAGCCTAGATACAGCCGGGTAACAACAGTAACATGGTCGTGGTGAACAGCCTAGATACAGTCGGGTAACAACAGTAACACGGTCGTGGTGAACAGCCTAGATACAGCCGGGTAACAACAGTAACATGGTCGTGGTGAACAGCCTAGATACAGCCGGGTAACAACAGTAACATGGTCGTGGTGAACAGCCTAGATACAGCCGGGTAACAACAGTAACATGGCCGTGGTGAACAGCCTAGATACAGCCGGGTAACAACAGTAACATGGTCGTGGTGAACAGCCTAGATACAGCCGGGTAACAACAGTAACACGGTCGTGGTGAACAGCCTAGATACAGCCGGGTAACAACAGTAACATGGTCGTGGTGAACAGCCTAGATACAGCCAGGAAACAACAGTAACATGGATGTGGTGAGGGCCATTTCACAGTATATGTGAAGTGACATAAAAAATATTAAAGTCTGAATTTGAGCAAAGTACCAAATGTATATGTTAGATAGGTATCTGAAGACCGGAAATTGGCATTTGGGTCAAAATTGCACATTTTTAATATATGCAAATTAGCTATTTAACACGAACAAATGGATTTCAGCGTTGCGGACAGGACAAATGTTTTTTTAAGTTTTCTCGTGGTGTATTTAACTTTAGGTCAATTTCTGTTGTTGACAGCATTAGTGTTATGTCTAAGTATAACATGATGCAGTTTTAATTTTTTTTATAAATGTGAAGCCATACAAAATCCACTTCACAGACCCAAGGTGTCCTGTCCGCAACGTTTTCGGTCGAAAAGTTTTAATTTCACCCAAAAATAGTTGGATTTGAAAACCCAAACTTTATATTCTCTTAGCTGGGGTATATCTGAATAATATCAACCAAAAGTAAAGACAAACATATAACACACTTCATGGGAACCCACAACTCATTTCTGTTGCGGACAGGACAAAAACGTTGCGGACAGGACATAAAATTACTCAAAAGTGATTTTTGAAAAGAAAACTGTTATTAATCATGATTTTCCTATGTAGGTTGGTCACTTAAAATTTAGTCTAGTGGCTTAATCCTTGATGATTGGAATGTCTTCTTCTTTTGTTTGGCTTCCATGGAAGAAACAATGAAATCATGAAGACCAGGAAGGGCTTCTTAACAGGTTTGTGCTAGGATGGCTTTATCAAAAGAGGTGTTAAAACACCTTTTAGGACTCAACAGGCTTGATTACTATAACAACAGAACTGGGACTTATAAGATAGAGCCCAAGTTCATGTTTCACCAGATCAACTCAGCACCTCAGAAGTCATGCCAGCATTAACTGCTACAGAAAGATCCCATCGTTTTAGAGCGAAGGTCTGGAATGATGACGAGAAACACGAGGCTG
This sequence comes from Archivesica marissinica, assembly GCA_014843695.1. Taxonomy (NCBI): domain Eukaryota; kingdom Metazoa; phylum Mollusca; class Bivalvia; order Venerida; family Vesicomyidae; genus Archivesica; species Archivesica marissinica. The sequence goes on along the minus strand of JABXNX010000487.1, from coordinate 7,980 downwards.
CTAAAGTAAAAGATCGAGACAGGAAAAAGCAACAACGAGCTTTGAAAAAGGTCACTATGACTGAATGGGAGAAGAACGAAAAAAAGCGAAAGGAACGGGAGGCCAAACAACGGCAACGAAGAGAAAAGGCGAATGCTCGAAGACCGGAGGCAGAGCCAGAGGAAATAGGACCATACAAGTCCAAGAACACGCTTGGAAAGGCTGTGGCCAAGGTAATACGTGCTCTACCTGGAACGCCAACGAGGGAAACACATGTACTTGGTGCTGTGTTATCATCGATGCCTCGAGATAAACGGGATAAACTTTGTAAAACGGTCAGAGACACTAGAGTTCGACGAAGTCTTATCGATGATGAACGAAAGAAACGTTCTGATGCCATTCCCAATCAGACATTAGAGCTTGTGCATCAGTTTTACTTGCGTGATGACATAAGTAGGATGTGTCCAGGAAAAAGAGACTGCATATCTGTAAAAGACTCTGTCACTGGTAAACGAGAACACAAGCAAAAACGTTTGCTATATTTGTCACTGTCCGAATCGCACCAGGTTTTCTGTCGTGAGCATGGGGACATTATTGGCTTCACCAAGTTCACCGAGCTACGCCCACCTTATGTGAAACCGATGACAAATCAGGACCAAGAAGTGTGTATGTGCAAGTACCATCAGAACATTGCATTGCTTGCGACTGGTCTTCACAAAATCGTACCCGCCATTCCGTGTGATCCAGTCCAAGTTGTGGAACTTACTGTTTGTGACCTTGCAAACATTGACTGTGTCGATCGAAAGTGTCCTATGTGTGGAGTTGACGATATCAATGGTAACATCGCTGAAATCGACGCCACATCACCCGTGTCCTACTACCAATGGACAACTCAGGACGGCAAAACCGTAAAAACTCTGATCAACTCGGATCTTGAAAGCACCAGTACCGAACTGAAAAGTCAGCTCAATCGATTTTCTCGACATGTGTACGATGAGCGTCGCCAGCATGCGGAATTGCGGTGTTTGAAAGGGACAATCAAACCTGGTGAAGTCATCATTCAAGAAGACTTCTCCGAGAATTTCTCTATCAAACATCAGTCAGAGATCATGTCAGCTCACTGGGCATCTGGCGGTGTGACGATTTTTACCGTTGTGGTCTACTTTCGTCGAACTGAAACATCTGACCTGGAACACTTGTCATTCTCGATTATCTCGGATGAACCTGTACATGACAAGAAGGCTGTTTATGCCAACAACAGCTTGGTTTTGCGTGAACTGAAAATGGTCTTGCCGTGGGACATTACAACTGTCCACTACTGGTCGGACGGTGCCGCAAGCCAATTCAAAAATCGGTACAACTTCGCCAACCTCGCTTTCCATGAACGGGACTTCGAGTGTACGGCAGATTGGAGCTTCTTCTGTACAGCTCATGGGAAAGGTCCAGTCGACGGAATTGGTGGCGAAACAAAACGAGTCGTTTGGAGAGCAATTCTGCAAGAACGTGAAACCGTGACAAATCCTCGTGAGTTCTACGACGTTGCCAAAAGGCTCACGGGCAAAATCAATGTACTTTGGCTCTCCAGTGACGACATCAAGGAATGTACCGCTCATTTGGACAATCGTTTCGCGAAGTGTCTTGCAGTCAGTGGAACACATTCGCTGCACTATCTCCGACACAATGACGACTGTAGTCTCGCAGTAGCGCTGAACTCGCCATTCACACGCCACGAGCCTATGACCATCGCACGTGTCATACAGACGGTGAAAAACAATCAAACCGAGGAACCTATGCCTATTGAGAAGGACTTTGCTATATCTAGTCGTGACTGCAAAATTGGTGACTTTTGCTTGGTAAGATTCACCGCTAGCAAATTGGAGAAGGTGTTCCTTGGACAGTGCACTGACATTGATCATATGGAGAACATTATCAAATTCTCATTCCTTCGATCGAAAGACAATGACAAGAAAGTGTTCACCTTCAAAACAAATGATGATTCCTGGGTTGATCGACACGATGTGATTGGAGTCTTAGATGCACCTGTGATGGACAATCGTGGACGTTATACATTTTCGCTTGCCGTCCCAGTAAAGGAATAGACTCAAAAACTCAATGTTAATATGGGGGGGGGGGGCAGGGATCAGGAGCTTGATAAAATCTATTATATGCAGAATATTGAGGTTGTACATATTTAAAAAAAAAGTAAATGACAGTGTTAGTGCAGATTTAGATGTGAAAACCATGACATTTGGAAAAAAGTTGGTGGGGGGGGCAAGCTCCGATCCATACCCCTGATGAAATCCATCATGGGGAACACTGTATATACATGTCACACTAGATAATAAAGTTATTTTATTCTTATTAAAATGCATTTTAATTCATTTATATGCAAAGTGAAAACGTGTCCTGTCCGCAACGCTCTGTCCATGTCCTGTCCGCAACGCACAGTTAATTACCCCCTCGGTCATTCTTGAACATTTTGGAATCAAATTTTCTCCAAAATATACCTATGGCATTTAGATATAAATATGCAGGGTTTAATATCTTAGAAAACAAGTGGATGGACAGAACTTTGGGTTTTTCTAACATACAGTAAAACCCACTTCACTTTCTGTCCTGTCCGCAACCCGTTTTATTTCACATTTTCCCCCCCAAAATTGAAATTCCAAAGATTTGATTTTGTTATCATATGAAGTGGTACCAAAGTACTTCACTTTCATGCATTCAAACTTTTAAAATATACCCAAGAATAATTTCTGTGAAAGAAACAAGTCTCTGAATGTCCTGTCCGCAACAAAACGAATACCGTGAAATGGCCCGTGAACAGCCTAGATACAGTCGGGTAGTAACAGTAACACGGTCGTGGTGAACAACCTAGATACAGTCGGGTAACAACAGTAACATGGTCGTGGTGAACAGCCTAGATACAGTCGGGTAACAACAGTAACACGGCCGTGGTGAACAGCCTAGATACAGCCGGGTAACAACAGTAACATGGTCGTGGTGAACAGCCTAGATACAGCCGGGTAACAACAGTAACATGGTCGTGGTGAACAGCCTAGATACAGCCGGGTAACAACAGTAACACGGTCGTGGTGAACAGCCTAGATACAGACGGGTAACAACAGTAACATGGTCGTGGTGAACAGCCTAGATACAGCCGGGTAACAACAGTAACATGGTCGTGGTGAACAGCCTAGATACAGTCGGGTAACAACAGTAAAACTGGCGTTGTGAACAGCCTAGATACAGCCAGGTAACAACAGTAACATGGTCGTGGTGAACAGCCTAGATACAGCCGGGTAACAACAGTAACAAGGGCGTGGTGAACAGCCTAGATACAGCCGGGTAAAACAGTAACATGGTCATGGTGAACAGCCTAGATACAGCAGTAACCAGTACAGCCGTGTAACAACAGTAACACGGTCGTGGTGAACAGCCTAGATACAGTCGGGTAACAACAGTACACGGGCGTGGTGAACAGCCTAGATACAGTCGGGTAACAACAGTAACATGGTCGTGGTGAAAGCCTAGATACAGCCAGGAAACAACAGTAACACGGTCGTGATGAACAGCCTAGATACAGCCGGGAAACAACAGTAACATGGCCGTGGTGAACAGCCTAGATACAGCCGGGTAACAACAGTAACATGGATGTGGTGAACAGCCTAGATACAGTCGGGTAACAATGTTCAGTAACATGGTCGTGGTGAACAGCCTAGATACAGCCAGGTAACAACAGTAACACGGATGTGGTGAACAGCCTAGATACAGCCAGGTAACAACAGTAACACGGATGTGGTGAACAGCCTAGATACAGCCGGGTAGTAACATGGTCGTGGTGAACAGCCTAGATACAGCCAGGTAACAAAAGTAACATGGTCGTGGTGAACAGCCTAGTTACAGTCGGGTAACAACAGTAACATGGTGAACAGCCTAGATACAGTCGGGTAACAACAGTAACACAGTCGTGGTGAACAGCCTAGATACAGTCGGGTAACAACAGTAACACGGTCGTGGTGAACAGCCTAGATACAGCCGGGTAACAACAGTAACATGGTCGTGGTGAACAGCCTAGATACGTCGGGTAACAACAGTAACACGGCCGTGGTGAACAGCCTAGATACAGCCGGGTAACAACAGTAACATGGTCGTGGTGAACAGCCTAGATACAGTCGGGTAACAACAGTAACACGGCCGTGGTGAACAGCCTAGATACAGCCGGGTAACAACAGTAACATGGTCGTGGTGAAACAGCCGGGTAACAACAGTAACATGGTCGTGGTGAACAGCCTAGATACAGTCGGGTAACAACAGTAACACGGCCGTGGTGAACAACCTAGATACAGCCGGGTAACAACAGTAACATGGTCGTGGTGAACAGCCTAGATACAGCCGGGTAACAACAGTAACACGGTCGTGGTGAACAGCCTAGATACAGCTGGGTAACAACAGTAACATGGTCGTGGTGAACAGCCTAGATACAGCCAGGAAACAACAGTAACATGGATGTGGTGAACAGCCTAGATACAGTCGGGTAGTAACAGTAACACGGTCGTGGTGAACAACCTAGATACAGTCGGGTAACAACAGTAACATGGTTGTGGTGAACAGCCTAGATACAGCCAGGGAACAACAGTAAAATTGATGTGGTGAACAGCCTAGATACAGCCGGGTAACAACAGTAAAATGGTCGTGGTGAACAGCCTAGATACAGCCAGGAAACAACAGTAAAATGGATGTGGTGAACAGCCTAGATACAGCCGGGTAACAACAGTAACATGGCCGTGGTGAACAGCCTAGATACAGCCGGGTAACAACAGTAACATGGTCGTGGTGAACAGCCTAGATACAGCCGGGTAACAACAGTAACATGGTAGTGGTGAACAGCCTAGATACAGTCGGGTAACAACAGTAACATGGTGGTGGTGAACAGCCTAGATACAGCCGGGTAACAAAAGTAACACGGGCATGGTGAACAGCCTAGATACAGCCGGGTAACAACAGTAACATGGTCGTGGTGAACAGCCTAGATACAGCCGGGTAACAACAGTAACACGGTCGTGGTGAACAGCCTAGATACAGTCGGGTAACAACAGTAACACGGGCGTGGTGAACAGCCTAGATACAGTCGGGTAACAACAGTAACATGGTCGTGGTGAACAGCCTAGATACAGCCGGGTAACAACAGTAACATGGTCGTGGTGAACAGCCTAGATACAGTCGGGTAACAACAGTAACACGGCCGTGGTGAACAGCCTAGATACAGCCGGGTAACAACAGTAACATGGTCGTGGTGAACAGCCGGGTAACAACAGTAACATGGTCATGGTGAACAGCCTAGATACAGTCGGGTAACAACAGTAACACGGCCGTGGTGAACAGCCTAGATACAGCCGGGTAACAACAGTAACATGGTCATGGTGAACAGCCTAGATACAGCCGTGTAACAACAGTAACACGGTCGTGGTGAACAGCCTAGATACAGTCGGGTAACAACAGTAACACGGGCGTGGTGAACAGCCTAGATACAGTCGGGTAACAACAGTAACATGGTCGTGGTGAACAGCCTAGATACAGCCAGGAAACAACAGTAACACGGTCGTGATGAACAGCCTAGATACAGCCGGGAAACAACAGTAACATGGCCGTGGTGAACAGCCTAGATACAGCCGGGTAACAACAGTAACATGGATGTGGTGAACAGCCTAGATACAGCGGGTAGTAACATGGTCGTGGTGAACAGCCTAGATACAGCGGGTAGTAACATGGTCGTGGTGAACAGCCTAGATACAGCCAGGTAACAACAGTAACACGGATGTGGTGAACAGCCTAGATACAGCCATGTAACAACAGTAACATGGTCGTGGTGAACAGCCTAGATACAGCCGGGTAGTAACATGGTCGTGGTGAACAGCCTAGATACAGCCAGGTAACAAAAGTAACATGGTCGTGGTGAACAGCCTAGTTACAGTCGGGTAACAACAGTAACATGGTCGTGGTGAACAGCCTAGATACAGTCGGGTAACAACAGTAACACGGTCGTGGTGAACAGCCTAGATACAGCCGGGTAACAACAGTAACATGGTCGTGGTGAACAACCTAGATACAGCCAGGTAACAACAGTAAAATGGATGTGGTGAACAGCCTAGATACGTCGGGTAACAACAGTAACACGGCCGTGGTGAACAGCCTAGATACAGCCGGGTAACAACAGTAACACGGTCGTGGTGAACAGCCTAGATACAGCCGGGTAACAACAATACATGGTCGTGGTGAACAGCCTAGATACAGCCGGGTAACAACAGTAACATGGTCGTGGTGAACAGCCTAGATACAGCCGGGTAACAACAGTAACACGGTCGTGGTGAACAGCCTAGATACAGTCGGGTAACAACAGTAACATGGTCGTGGTGAACAGCCTAGATACAGTCGGGTAACAACAGTAACACGGCCGTGGTGAACAGCCTAGATACAGCCGGGTAACAACAGTAACATGGTCGTGGTGAACAGCCTAGATACAGCCGGGTAACAACAGTAACATGGATGTGGTGAACAGCCTAGATACAGCCGGGTAACAACAGTAACATGGATGTGGTGAACAGCCTAGATACAGCCGGGTAACAACAGTAACATGGATATGGTGAACAGCCTAGATACAGCCGGGTAACAACAGTAACATGGATGTGGTGAACAGCCTAGATACAGCCGGGTAACAACAGTAACATGGTCGTGGTGAACAGCCTAGATACAACCGGGAAACAACAGTAACATGTTTGTGGTGAACAGCCTAGATACAGCCGGGTAACAACAGTAACATGGCATTGGTGAACAGCCTAGATACAGCCGGGTAACAACAGTAACATGGATGTGGTGAACAGCCTAGATACAGCCGGGTAACAACAGTAACACGGTCGTGGTGAACAGCCTAGATACAGCCAGGTAACAACAGTAACATGGCCGTGGTGAACAGCCTAGATACAGCCGGGTAACAACAGTAACATGGATGTGGTGAACAGCCTAGATACAGCCAGGTAACAACAGTAACATGGTCGTGGTGAACAGTCTAGATACAGCCGGGTAACAACAGTAACATGGCATTGGTGAACAGCCTAGATACAGCCGGGTAACAACAGTAACATGGATGTGGTGAACAGCCTAGATACAGCCGGGTAACAGCAGTAACACGGTCGTGGTGAACAGCCTAGATACAGCCAGGTAACAACAGTAACATGGCCGTGGTGAACAGCCTAGATACAGCCGGGTAACAACAGTAACATGGCAGTGGTGAACAGCCTAGATACAGCAGGGTAACAACAGTAATACGGGTGTGGTGAACAGCCTAGATACAGCCAGGTAACAACAGTAACATGGATGTGGTGAACAGCCTAGATACAGCCAGGTAACAACAGTAACATGGTCGTGGTGAACAGCCTAGATACAGCCGGGTAACAACAGTAATACGGGTGTGGTGTACAGCCTAGATACAGCCGGGTAACAACAGTAACACGGTCGTGGTGAACAGCCTAGATACAGCCGGATAACAACAGTAACACGGTCGTGGTGAACAGCCTAGATACAGCCGGGTAACAGCAGTAACATGGATGTGGTGAACAGCCTAGATACAGCCAGGTAACAACAGTAACATGGTCGTGGTGAACAGCCTAGATACAGCCGGGTAACAACAGTAATACGGGTGTGGTGAACAGCCTAGATACAGCCGGGTAACAACAGTAACATGGATGTGGTGAACAGCCTAGATACAGCCGGGTAACAACAGTAACACGGGCATGGTGAACAGCCTAGATACAGCCGGGTAACAACAGTAACATGGTCGTGGTGAACAGCCTAGATACAGCCGGGTAACAACAGTAACATGGTTGTGGTGAACAGCCTAGATACAGCCAGGTAACAACAGTAACATGGATGTGGTGAACAGCCTAGATACAGCCGGGTAACAACGGTAATACGGGCGTGGTGAACAGCCTAGATACAGCCGGG
>JABXNX010000486.1:0-16595 GCA_014843695.1 Archivesica marissinica | reverse complement strand
ACAGTATAACAGTATAGTCCCAACCACCAGGTACCCTAGCATAACAGTATAACAGTATAGTCCCAACCACCAGGTACCCTAGCATAACAGTATAACAGTATAGTCCCAACCACCAGGTACCCTAGCATAACAGTATAACAGTATAGTCCCAACCACCAGGCACCCTAGCATAACAATATAGTCCCAACCACCAGGTACCCTAGCATAACATATAACAATATAGTCCCAACCACCAGGTACCCTAGCATAACAATATAGTCCAACACCAGGTACCCTAGCATAACAGTATAGTCCCAACCACCAGGTACCCTAGCATAACAGTATAACAGTATAGTCCCAACCACCAGGTACCCTAGCATAACAGTATAGTCCCAACCACCAGGTACCCTAGCATAACAATATAGTCCCAACCACCAGGCACCCTAGCATAACAGTATAACAATATAGTCCCAACCACCAGGTACCCTAGCATAACAGTATAACAATATAGTCCCAACCACCAAGTACCCTAGCATAACAGTATAACAATATAGTCCCAACCACCAGGTACCCTAGCATAACAGTATAACAGTATAGTCCCAACCACCAGGTACCCTAGCATAACAGTATAACAATATAGTCCCAACCACCAAGTACCCTAGCATAACAATATAGTCCTAACCACCAGGTACCCTAGCATAACAGTATAACAATATAGTCCCAACCACCAAGTACCCTAGCATAACAATATAGTCCTAACCACCAGGTACCCTAGCATAACAGTATAGTCTCAACCACCAGGTACCCTAGCATAACAATATAACAGTATAGTCCCAACCACCAGGTACCCTAGCATAACAGATAGTCCCAACCACCAGGTACCCTAGCATAACAATATAACAGTATAGTCCCAACCACCAGGCACCCTAGCATAACAGTATAACAATATAGTCCCAACCACCAAGTACCCTAGCATAACATATAGTCCCAACCACCAGGTACCCTAGCATAACAGTATAGTCCCAACCACCAGTACCCTAGCATAACAATATAGTCCCACCACCAGGTACCCTAGCATAACAGTATAGTCCCAACCACCAGGTACCCTAGCATAACAGATAGTCCCAACCACCAGGTACCCTAGCATAACAATATAGTCCCAACCACCAGGTACCCTAGCATAACAGTATAGTCCCAACCACCAGGTACCCTAGCATAAAGTATAACAATATAGTCCCAACCACCAGGTACCCTAGCATAACAGTATAGTCCCAACCACCAGGTACCCTAGCATAACAGTATAACAGTATAGTCCCAACCACCAGGTACCCTAGCATAACAATATAGTATAGTCCCAACCACCAGGTACCCTAGCATAACAGTATAGTCCCAACCACCAGGTACCCTAGCATAACAATATAACAGTATAGTCCCAACCACCAGGTACCCTAGCATAACAGTATAGTCCCAACCACCAGGTACCCTAGCATAACAATATAACAGTATAGTCCCAACCACCAGGTACCCTAGCATAACAATATAGTATAGTCCCAACCACCAGGTACCCTAGCATAACAGTATAGTCCCAACCACCAGGTACCCTAGCATAACAGTATAGTCCCAACCACCAGGTACCCTAGCATAACAGATAGTCCCAACCACCAGGTACCCTAGCATAACAATATAACAATATAGTCCCAACCACCAGGTACCCTAGCATAACAGATAGTCCCAACCACCAGGTACCCTAGCATAACAATATAACAGTATAGTCCCAACCACCAGGTACCCTAGCATAACAATATAACAATATAGTCCCAACCACCAGGTACCCTAGCATAACAGTATAACAGTATAGTCCCAACCACCAGGTACCCTAGCATAACAGTATAGTCCCAACCACCAGGTACCCTAGCATAACAGTATAGTCCCAACCACCAGGTACCCTAGCATAACAATATAACAGTATAGTCCCAACCACCAGGCACCCTAGCATAACAATATAACATATAGTCCCACCACCAGGTACCCTAGCATAACAATATAACAGTATAGTCCCAACCACCAGGTACCCTAGCATAACAGTATAGTCCCAACCACCAGGTACCCTAGCATAACATATAACAGTATAGTCCCAACCACCAGGTACCCTAGCATAACAGTATAATATAGTCCCAACCACCAGGTACCCTAGCATAACAGTATACATATAGTCCCAACCACCAGGCACCCTAGCATAACAATATAACATATAGTCCCAACCACCAGGTACCCTAGCATAACAGTATAACAATATAGTCCCAACCACCAGGTACCCTAGCATAACAGTATAACAATATAGTCCCAACCACCAGGTACCCTAGCATAACAATATAGTCCCAACCACCAGGTACCCTAGCATAACAATATAACAATATAGTCCCAACCACCAGGTACCCTAGCATAACAGTATAACAATATAGTCCCAACCACCAGGTACCCTAGCATAACAGTATAACAGTATAGTCCCAACCACCAGGTACCCTAGCATAACAATATAACAGTATAGTCCCAACCACCAGGTACCCTAGCATAACAGTATAACAATATAGTCCCAACCACCAGGTACCCTAGCATAACAATATAACAGTATAGTCCCAACCACCAGGTACCCTAGCATAACAATATAGTCCCAACCACCAGGCACCCTAGCATAACAGTATAACAATATAGTCCCAACCACCAGGTACCCTAGCATAACAATATAACAATATAGTCCCAACCACCAGGTACCCTAGCATAACAATATAGTCCCAACCACCAGCACCCTAGCATAACAGTATAACAATATAGTCCCAACCACCAGGTACCCTAGCATAACAATATAACAGTATAGTCCCAACCACCAGTACCCTAGCACAACAGTATAGTCCTAACCACCAGGTACCCTAGCATAACAATATAGCAGTATAGTCCCAACCACCAGGTACCCTAGCATAACAGTATAGTCCCAACCACCAGGTACCCTAGCATAACAGTATAGTCCCAACCACCAGGTACCCTAGCATAACAATATAACAATATAGTCCCAACCACCAGGTACCCTAGCATAACAGTATAACAATATAGTCCCAACCACCAGGTACCCTAGCATAACAGTATAACAGTATAGTCCCAACCACCAGGCACCCTAGCATAACAATATAACAATATAGTCCCAACCACCAGGTACCCTAGCATAACAGTATAACAATATAGTCCCAACCACCAGGTACCCTAGCATAACAATATAGTCCCAACCACCAGGTACCCTAGCATAACAGTATAACAGTATAGTCCCAACCACCAGGTACCCTAGCATAACAGTATAACAATATAGTCCCAACCACCAAGTACCCTAGCATAACAATATAGTCCTAACCACCAGGTACCCTAGCATAACAGTATAACAATATAGTCGCAACCACCAGGTACCCTAGCATAACAATATAACAATATAGTCCCAACCACCAGGTACCCTAGCATAACAGTATAACAGTATAGTCCCAACCACCAGGCACCCTAGCATAACAATATAACAATATAGTCCCAACCACCAGGTACCCTAGCATAACAATATAACAATATAGTCCCAACCACCAGGTACCCTAGCATAACAATATAGTCCCAACCACCAGGTACCCTAGCATAACAGTATAACAGTATAGTCCCAACCACCAGGTACCCTAGCATAACAGTATAGTCCCAACCACCAGGTACCCTAGCATAACAATATAACAGTATAGTCCTAACCACCAGGCACCCTAGCATAACAGTATAACAATATAGTCCCAACCACCAAGTACCCTAGCATAACAGTATAACAATATAGTCCCAACCACCAGGCACCCTAGCATAACAATATAACAGTATAGTCCCAACCACCAAGTACCCTAGCATAACAGTATAACAATATAGTCCCAACCACCAGGTACCCTAGCATAACAGTATAACAATATAGTCCCAACCACCAGGTACCCTAGCATAACAGTATAACAATATAGTCCCAACCACCAAGTACCCTAGCATAACAATATAGTCCTAACCACCAGGTACCCTAGCATAACAGATAGTCCCAACCACCAGGTACCCTAGCATAACAATATAACAGTATAGTCCCAACCACCAGGCACCCTAGCATAACAGTATAACAATATAGTCCCAACCACCAAGTACCCTAGCATAACAGTATAGTCCCAGCCACCAGGTACCCTAGCATAACAATATAACAGTATAGTCCCAACCACCAGGTACCCTAGCATAACAGATAGTCCCAACCACCAGGTACCCTAGCATAACAATATAACAGTATAGTCCCAACCACCAGGCACCCTAGCACAACAGATAGTCCCACGTCACTCCCAACCACCAGGTACCCTAGCATAACAGTATAACAATATAGTCCCAGCCACCAGGTACCCTAGCATAACAATATAACAATATAGTCCCAACCACCAGGTACCCTAGCATAACAGTATAACAGTATAGTCCCAACCACCAGGTACCCTAGCATAACAGATAGTCCCAACCACCAGGTACCCTAGCATAACAATATAACAGTATAGTCCCAACCACCAGGTACCCTAGCATAACAATATAGTCCCAACCACCAGGTACCCTAGCATAACAATATAGTCCCAACCACCAGGTACCCTAGCATAACAGTATAACAATATAGTCCCAACCACCAGGTACCCTAGCATAACAATATAACAGTATAGTCCCAACCACCAGGTACCCTAGCATAACAGTATAACAGTATAGTCCCAACCACCAGGTACCCTAGCATAACAGATAGTCCCAACCACCAGGTACCCTAGCATAACAATATAACAGTACACTTAACAACTCTTATAAGTGTGCATGTATAAATGGTCTCATATCTCCGTCACTATTGACCCGATAATGATGAAATTTTCAGCAAATACAGTTGAGATATATTTCATGATATTCCATTTATTTTATTTCATAACAAACACAAATTTAACACACACCACTAAGTAATGTGATGGTGCGTAAAAAGTCAATGTTGCAAAATGATAATGTCAATGATAAAACTCAGGCCGATGAGAATTAATTATTCTCATATCGCGTATGCCCACCCTGACTGCGGATCACAGCTTGACAATGTCATCGCATGGACGGGACATAACGTCGTACATAGTTCTGGGGTAGATTTGCCAACTCTTGCCCAATATTCGCACGGAGCTGGGCGATGGTCTGTGGCACTGCGCCGGTCCTTCTTACGCGGCGATTCAATTCATCCCATAGATTTTCTATAATGTTTAAGTCGGGAGACTTCGGTGGTATGTCCATCACATTGATGTGGTTAGCCTTCAGAAAGAATCGTGTCGCCCTAGCCGTGTGGGCTGGTGCGCCATCCTGCAGCAACCGCAATCCTCTATTGTTTTCCTAAACATGGGTACTACCTCACTTTGAAACACGTCATGTTGGTACCGGGCGGCGTTTAGATTACCGTTAATGAACACGATGTTAGTCTTGTGATGTAAGGAGACACCAGCCCATACCATTACTGACCCACCCCCGTACCTATCTCGTTCGATGACGCAGTTGTCGTAGAACCGTTCTCCCCGTTGTCGATATACCCGTGAACGACAGTCGTTTTCCTGTAGGCAGAACTTATTTTCGTCAGTAAACAGGACCTGCCCCCATTCTGCCTGTGTTGTTCTAAGATGACGCCGAGCCCAACGATCTTGCAGTGCCCTATGCCTCTGAGTCAGTACAATAAATACCCTTAAAGGGCCGTCTACACCGCATGTTGGCGATCGAAGACGCATTCTAGATAACGGTCTGTGCAGAGATATGGCGTCCGTGCGTCCCACGCGTTTCTCCGGCCGTCTTGACAGCTGTACGTGTTCTCTGCTGACGATGCACATGTACGATGTGATTATCTTGTGCAGCTGTTGTACAACGCCCACCTGGTCTGCGAGGGAGGTTATCAACGTTACCAGTCGCTCTGTACTTAAGCATCAGCTTGCTGCAGGTGTTGCGGTGTACACACATGCGTCGCGCAACCTGCAAATGATACGGATAACATGAAATTAGTAATTAAAATATATAATTTATTTTTTATGGATATTTTCGATAAAAAACTGAATGTTAGTGACTTTCAATTTTTATAACACAAAGAAACTTAATTAATTAGTGACATTGAATTAACTTTGAGACGTACCTCTGTTTGGTGTATACCGGCGTTGATGAAGCCGACGGCTATTCCCCGTTCCGCTATGGTCAGCCTGCCCATGTCATGTTTTTCTGATGTGTGGATCGTAATCAAGTCCACAACGACCAAATGCAGTTTAATTTTGTGCCAGCGCACCATTTCCTCGTGCATTGTGTTGATGTTGACGTTGCGTGGTTCAACGCGCCGTATCGATTAAATTGAACACGTTGAGCATGGGATAATACTCGAAATGTAGTCAATAGCCAGTACCTAAAATTTCGTGCAAAAATATTGATAAATAAAAAAGTTATACGGAAATCAAAGATGCACACTTATAAGAGTTGTTAAGTGTATAGTCCCAACCACCAGGTACCCTAGCATAACAATATAACAATATAGTCCCAACCACCAGGTACCCTAGCATAACAGTATAACAATATAGTCCCAACCACCAGGTACCCTAGCATAACAGTATAACAGTATAGTCCCAACCACCAGGTACCCTAGCATAACAATATAACAGTATAGTCCCAACCACCAGGTACCCTAGCATAACAGTATAACAATATAGTCCCAACCACCAGGTACCCTAGCATAACAATATAACAGTATAGTCCCAACCACCAGGTACCCTAGCATAACAATATAGTCCCAACCACCAGGCACCCTAGCATAACAGATAACAATATAGTCCCAACCACCAGGTACCCTAGCATAACAATATAACAATATAGTCCCAACCACCAGGTACCCTAGCATAACAATATAGTCCCAACCACCAGGCACCCTAGCATAACAGTATAACAATATAGTCCCAACCACCAGGTACCCTAGCATAACAATATAACAGTATAGTCCCAACCACCAGGTACCCTAGCACAACAGTATAGTCCCAACCACCAGGTACCCTAGCATAACAGTATAACAATATAGTCCCAACCACCAGGTACCCTAGCATAACAATATAACAGTATAGTCCCAACCACCAGGTACCCTAGCATAACAATATAGTCCCAACCACCAGGCACCCTAGCATAACAGTATAACAATATAGTCCCAACCACCAGGTACCCTAGCATAACAATATAACAGTATAGTCCCAACCACCAGGTACCCTAGCATAACAATATAGTCCCAACCACCAGGCACCCTAGCATAACAGTATAACAATATAGTCCCAACCACCAGGTACCCTAGCATAACAATATAACATATAGTCCCAACCACCAGGTACCCTAGCATAACAATATAGTCCCAACCACCAGGCACCCTAGCATAACAGTATAACAATATAGTCCCAACCACCAGGTACCCTAGCATAACAATATAACAGTATAGTCCCAACCACCAGGTACCCTAGCACAACAGTATAGTCCCAACCACCAGGTACCCTAGCATAGTTACAATAGTCCCAACCACCAGGTACCCTAGCATAACAATATAACAGTATAGTCCCAACCACCAGGTACCCTAGCATAACATATAGTATAGTCCCAACCACCAGGTACCCTAGCATAACAGTATAGTCCCAACCACCAGGTACCCTAGCATAACAATATACATATAGTCCCAACCACCAGTACCCTAGCATAACAATATAGTCCCAACCACCAGGCACCCTAGCATAACAGTATAACAATTAGTCCCAACCACCAGGTACCCTAGCATAACAATATAACAGTATAGTCCCAACCACCAGGTACCCTAGCATAACAATATAGTCCCAACCACCAGGCACCCTAGCATAACAGTATAACAATATAGTCCCAACCACCAGGTACCCTAGCATAACAATATAGTCCCAACCACCAGGTACCCTAGCATAACAATATAGTCCCAACCACCAGGCACCCTAGCATAACAGTATAACAATATAGTCCCAACCACCAGGTACCCTAGCATAACAATATAACAGTATAGTCCCAACCACCAGGTACCCTAGCACAACAGTATAGTCCTAACCACCAGGTACCCTAGCATAACAATATAGCAGTATAGTCCCAACCACCAGGTACCCTAGCATAACAGTATAGTCCCAACCACCAGGTACCCTAGCATAACAGTATAGTCCCAACCACCAGGTACCCTAGCATAACAATATAACAATATAGTCCCAACCACCAGGTACCCTAGCATAACAGTATAACAATATAGTCCCAACCACCAGGTACCCTAGCATAACAGTATAACAGTATAGTCCCAACCACCAGGCACCCTAGCATAACAATATAACAATATAGTCCCAACCACCAGGTACCCTAGCATAACAGTATAACAATATAGTCCCAACCACCAGGTACCCTAGCATAACAATATAGTCCCAACCACCAGGTACCCTAGCATAACAGTATAACAGTATAGTCCCAACCACCAGGTACCCTAGCATAACAGTATAACAATATAGTCCCAACCACCAAGTACCCTAGCATAACAATATAGTCCTAACCACCAGGTACCCTAGCATAACAGTATAACAATATAGTCGCAACCACCAGGTACCCTAGCATAACAATATAACAATATAGTCCCAACCACCAGGTACCCTAGCATAACAGTATAACAGTATAGTCCCAACCACCAGGCACCCTAGCATAACAATATAACAATATAGTCCCAACCACCAGGTACCCTAG
This sequence comes from Archivesica marissinica, assembly GCA_014843695.1. Lineage (NCBI taxonomy): Eukaryota > Metazoa > Mollusca > Bivalvia > Venerida > Vesicomyidae > Archivesica > Archivesica marissinica. The sequence continues at coordinate 7,781 of JABXNX010000486.1, read as the reverse complement.
CATAACAATATAACAATATAGTCCCAACCACCAGGTACCCTAGCATAACAATATAGTCCCAACCACCAGGTACCCTAGCATAACAGTATAACAGTATAGTCCCAACCACCAGGTACCCTAGCATAACAGTATAGTCCCAACCACCAGGTACCCTAGCATAACAATATAACAGTATAGTCCTAACCACCAGGCACCCTAGCATAACAGTATAACAATATAGTCCCAACCACCAAGTACCCTAGCATAACAGTATAACAATATAGTCCCAACCACCAGGCACCCTAGCATAACAATATAACAGTATAGTCCCAACCACCAAGTACCCTAGCATAACAGTATAACAATATAGTCCCAACCACCAGGTACCCTAGCATAACAGTATAACAATATAGTCCCAACCACCAGGTACCCTAGCATAACAGTATAACAATATAGTCCCAACCACCAAGTACCCTAGCATAACAATATAGTCCTAACCACCAGGTACCCTAGCATAACAGATAGTCCCAACCACCAGGTACCCTAGCATAACAATATAACAGTATAGTCCCAACCACCAGGCACCCTAGCATAACAGTATAACAATATAGTCCCAACCACCAAGTACCCTAGCATAACATATAGTCCCAGCCACCAGGTACCCTAGCATAACAATATAACAGTATAGTCCCAACCACCAGGTACCCTAGCATAACAGATAGTCCCAACCACCAGGTACCCTAGCATAACAATATACAGTATAGTCCCAACCACCAGGCACCCTAGCACAACAGATAGTCCCAAGTCACTCCCACCACCAGGTACCCTAGCATAACAGTAAACATATAGTCCAGCCACCAGGTACCCTAGCATACAATATACAATATAGTCCCACCACCAGGTACCCTAGCATAACAGTATAGTTGTCCCAACCACCAGGTACCCTAGCATAACAGTTTATAGTCCCAACCACCAGGTACCCTAGCATAACAGTATAGTTGTCCCAACCACCAGGTACCCTAGCATAACAGTAGTGGTTGTTTGTTGTGGTCTAGCATAACAATATAGTCCCAACCACCAGGTACCCTAGCATAACAATATAGTCCCAACCACCAGGTACCCTAGCATAACAGTATAACAATATAGTCCCAACCACCAGGTACCCTAGCATAACAATATAACAGTATAGTCCCAACCACCAGGTACCCTAGCATAACAGTATAACAGTATAGTCCCAACCACCAGGTACCCTAGCATAACAGATAGTCCCAACCACCAGGTACCCTAGCATAACAATATAACAGTACACTTAACAACTCTTATAAGTGTGCATGTATAAATGGTCTCATATCTCCGTCACTATTGACCCGATAATGATGAAATTTTCAGCAAATACAGTTGAGATATATTTCATGATATTCCATTTATTTTATTTCATAACAAACACAAATTTAACACACACCACTAAGTAATGTGATGGTGCGTAAAAAGTCAATGTTGCAAAATGATAATGTCAATGATAAAACTCAGGCCGATGAGAATTAATTATTCTCATATCGCGTATGCCCACCCTGACTGCGGATCACAGCTTGACAATGTCATCGCATGGACGGGACATAACGTCGTACATAGTTCTGGGGTAGATTTGCCAACTCTTGCCCAATATTCGCACGGAGCTGGGCGATGGTCTGTGGCACTGCGCCGGTCCTTCTTACGCGGCGATTCAATTCATCCCATAGATTTTCTATAATGTTTAAGTCGGGAGACTTCGGTGGTATGTCCATCACATTGATGTGGTTAGCCTTCAGAAAGAATCGTGTCGCCCTAGCCGTGTGGGCTGGTGCGCCATCCTGCAGCAACCGCAATCCTCTATTGTTTTCCTAAACATGGGTACTACCTCACTTTGAAACACGTCATGTTGGTACCGGGCGGCGTTTAGATTACCGTTAATGAACACGATGTTAGTCTTGTGATGTAAGGAGACACCAGCCCATACCATTACTGACCCACCCCCGTACCTATCTCGTTCGATGACGCAGTTGTCGTAGAACCGTTCTCCCCGTTGTCGATATACCCGTGAACGACAGTCGTTTTCCTGTAGGCAGAACTTATTTTCGTCAGTAAACAGGACCTGCCCCCATTCTGCCTGTGTTGTTCTAAGATGACGCCGAGCCCAACGATCTTGCAGTGCCCTATGCCTCTGAGTCAGTACAATAAATACCCTTAAAGGGCCGTCTACACCGCATGTTGGCGATCGAAGACGCATTCTAGATAACGGTCTGTGCAGAGATATGGCGTCCGTGCGTCCCACGCGTTTCTCCGGCCGTCTTGACAGCTGTACGTGTTCTCTGCTGACGATGCACATGTACGATGTGATTATCTTGTGCAGCTGTTGTACAACGCCCACCTGGTCTGCGAGGGAGGTTATCAACGTTACCAGTCGCTCTGTACTTAAGCATCAGCTTGCTGCAGGTGTTGCGGTGTACACACATGCGTCGCGCAACCTGCAAATGATACGGATAACATGAAATTAGTAATTAAAATATATAATTTATTTTTTATGGATATTTTCGATAAAAAACTGAATGTTAGTGACTTTCAATTTTTATAACACAAAGAAACTTAATTAATTAGTGACATTGAATTAACTTTGAGACGTACCTCTGTTTGGTGTATACCGGCGTTGATGAAGCCGACGGCTATTCCCCGTTCCGCTATGGTCAGCCTGCCCATGTCATGTTTTTCTGATGTGTGGATCGTAATCAAGTCCACAACGACCAAATGCAGTTTAATTTTGTGCCAGCGCACCATTTCCTCGTGCATTGTGTTGATGTTGACGTTGCGTGGTTCAACGCGCCGTATCGATTAAATTGAACACGTTGAGCATGGGATAATACTCGAAATGTAGTCAATAGCCAGTACCTAAAATTTCGTGCAAAAATATTGATAAATAAAAAAGTTATACGGAAATCAAAGATGCACACTTATAAGAGTTGTTAAGTGTATAGTCCCAACCACCAGGTACCCTAGCATAACAATATAACAATATAGTCCCAACCACCAGGTACCCTAGCATAACAGTATAATATAGTCCCAACCACCAGGTACCCTAGCATAACAGTATAACAGTATAGTCCCAACCACCAGGTACCCTAGCATAACAATATAACAGTATAGTCCCAACCACCAGGTACCCTAGCATAACAGTATAACAATATAGTCCCAACCACCAGGTACCCTAGCATAACAATATAACAGTATAGTCCCAACCACCAGGTACCCTAGCATAACAGTATAGTCCCAACCACCAGGCACCCTAGCATAACAGTATAGTCCCAACCACCAGGTACCCTAGCATGACAGTATAGTCCCAACCACCAGGCACCCTAGCATAACAGTATAGTCCCAACCACCAGGCACCCTAGCATAACAATATAGTCCCAACCACCAGGTACCCTAGCATAACAATATAACAATATAGTCCCAACCACCAGGTACCCTAGCATAACAATATACTATAGTCCCAACCACCAGGTACCCTAGCATAACAGTATAACAGTATAGTCCCAACCACCAGGTACCCTAGCATAACAGTATAGTCCCAACCACCAGGTACCCTAGCATAACAATATAGTCCCAACCACCAGGCACCCTAGCATAACAGTATAACAATATAGTCCCAACCACCAGGTACCCTAGCATAACAATATAACAGTATAGTCCCAACCACCAGGTACCCTAGCATAACAATATAGTCCCAACCACCAGGTACCCTAGCATAACAGTATAACAATATAGTCCCAACCACCAGGTACCCTAGCATAACAATATAACAATATAGTCCCAACCACCAGGTACCCTAGCATAACAATATAGTCCCAACCACCAGGTACCCTAGCATAACAGTATAACAATATAGTCCCAACCACCAGGTACCCTAGCATAACAATATAACAGTATAGTCCCAACCACCAGGTACCCTAGCATAACAGTATAGTCCCAACCACCAGGTACCCTAGCATAACAGTATAACAGTATAGTCCCAACCACCAGGTACCCTAGCATAACAATATAACAGTATAGTCCCAACCACCAGGTACCCTAGCATAACAATATAGTCCCAACCACCAGGTACCCTAGCATAACAGTATAACAATATAGTCCCAACCACCAGGTACCCTAGCATAACAATATAGTCCCAACCACCAGGTACCCTAGCATAACAATATAGTCCCAACCACCAGGCACCCTAGCATAACAGTATAACAATATAGTCCCAACCACCAGGTACCCTAGCATAACAATATAACAGTATAGTCCCAACCACCAGGTACCCTAGCATAACAATATAGTCCCAACCACCAGGCACCCTAGCATAACAGTATAACAGTATAGTCCCAACCACCAGGTACCCTAGCATAACAATATAGTCCCAACCACCAGGTACCCTAGCATAACAATATAGTCCCAACCACCAGGTACCCTAGCATAACAGTATAACAATATAGTCCCAACCACCAGGTACCCTAGCATAACAATATAGTATAGTCCCAACCACCAGGTACCCTAGCATAACAGTATAGTCCCAACCACCAGGTACCCTAGCATAACAATATAGCAGTATAGTCCCAACCACCAGGTACCCTAGCATAACAGTATAGTCCCAACCACCAGGTACCCTAGCATAACAGTATAGTCCCAACCACCAGGTACCCTAGCATAACAATATAACAATATAGTCCCAACCACCAGGTACCCTAGCATAACAGTATAACAATATAGTCCCAACCACCAGGTACCCTAGCATAACAGTATAACAGTATAGTCCCAACCACCAGGCACCCTAGCATAACAATATAACAATATAGTCCCAACCACCAGGTACCCTAGCATAACAGTATAACAATATAGTCCCAACCACCAGGTACCCTAGCATAACAATATAGTCCCAACCACCAGGTACCCTAGCATAACAGTATAACAGTATAGTCCCAACCACCAGGTACCCTAGCATAACAGTATAACAATATAGTCCCAACCACCAAGTACCCTAGCATAACAATATAGTCCTAACCACCAGGTACCCTAGCATAACAGTATAACAATATAGTCGCAACCACCAGGTACCCTAGCATAACAATATAACAATATAGTCCCAACCACCAGGTACCCTAGCATAACAGTATAACAGTATAGTCCCAACCACCAGGCACCCTAGCATAACAATATAACAATATAGTCCCAACCACCAGGTACCCTAGCATAACAATATAACAATATAGTCCCAACCACCAGGTACCCTAGCATAACAATATAGTCCCAACCACCAGGTACCCTAGCATAACAGTATAACAGTATAGTCCCAACCACCAGGTACCCTAGCATAACAGTATAGTCCCAACCACCAGGTACCCTAGCATAACAATATAACAGTATAGTCCTAACCACCAGGCACCCTAGCATAACAGTATAACAATATAGTCCCAACCACCAAGTACCCTAGCATAACAGTATAACAATATAGTCCCAACCACCAGGCACCCTAGCATAACAATATAACAGTATAGTCCCAACCACCAAGTACCCTAGCATAACAGTATAACAATATAGTCCCAACCACCAGGTACCCTAGCATAACAGTATAACAATATAGTCCCAACCACCAGGTACCCTAGCATAACAGTATAACAATATAGTCCCAACCACCAAGTACCCTAGCATAACAATATAGTCCTAACCACCAGGTACCCTAGCATAACAGATAGTCCCAACCACCAGGTACCCTAGCATAACAATATAACAGTATAGTCCCAACCACCAGGCACCCTAGCATAACAGTATAACAATATAGTCCCAACCACCAAGTACCCTAGCATAACAGTATAGTCCCAGCCACCAGGTACCCTAGCATAACAATATAACAGTATAGTCCCAACCACCAGGTACCCTAGCATAACAGATAGTCCCAACCACCAGGTACCCTAGCATAACAATATAACAGTATAGTCCCAACCACCAGGCACCCTAGCACAACAGATAGTCCCAGTCACTCCCAACCACCAGGTACCCTAGCATAACAGTATAACAATATAGTCCCAGCCACCAGGTACCCTAGCATAACAATATAACAATATAGTCCCAACCACCAGGTACCCTAGCATAACAGTATAACAGTATAGTCCCAACCACCAGGTACCCTAGCATAACAGATAGTCCCAACCACCAGGTACCCTAGCATAACAATATAACAGTATAGTCCCAACCACCAGGTACCCTAGCATAACAATATAGTCCCAACCACCAGGTACCCTAGCATAACAATATAGTCCCAACCACCAGGTACCCTAGCATAACAGTATAACAATATAGTCCCAACCACCAGGTACCCTAGCATAACAATATAACAGTATAGTCCCAACCACCAGGTACCCTAGCATAACAGTATAACAGTATAGTCCCAACCACCAGGTACCCTAGCATAACAGATAGTCCCAACCACCAGGTACCCTAGCATAACAATATAACAGTATAGTCCCAACCACCAGGTACCCTAGCATAACAATATAGTCCCAACCACCAGGTACCCTAGCATAACAGTATAACAATATAGTCCCAACCACCAGGTACCCTAGCATAACAGTATAACAGTATAGTCCCAACCACCAGGTACCCTAGCATAACAATATAACAGTATAGTCCCAACCACCAGGTACCCTAGCATAACAGTATAACAATATAGTCCCAACCACCAGGTACCCTAGCATAACAATATAACAGTATAGTCCCAACCACCAGGTACCCTAGCATAACAATATAGTCCCAACCACCAGGCACCCTAGCATAACAGTATAATAGTCCCAACCACCAGGTACCCTAGCATAACAATATAACATATAGTCCCAACCACCAGGTACCCTAGCATAACAATATAGTCCCAACCACCAGGTACCCTAGCATAACAATATAACAATATAGTCCCAACCACCAGGTACCCTAGCATAACAATATAACAGTATAGTCCCAACCACCAGGTACCCTAGCATAACAGTATAGTCCCAACCACCAGGTACCCTAGCATAACAGTATAACAATATAGTCCCAACCACCAGGTACCCTAGCATAACATATAACAGTATAGTCCCAACCACCAGGTACCCTAGCATAACAATATAGTCCCAACCACCAGGTACCCTAGCATAACAGTATAACAGTATAGTCCCAACCACCAGGTACCCTAGCATAACAATATAACAATATAGTCCCAACCACCAGGTACCCTAGCATAACAAATAGTCCCAACCACCAGGTACCCTAGCATAACAGTATAACAGTATAGTCCCAACCACCAGGTACCCTAGCATAACAATATAACAGTATAGTCCCAACCACCAGGTACCCTAGCATAACAATATAGTCCCAACCACCAGGTACCCTAGCATAACAGTATAACAATATAGTCCCAACCACCAGGTACCCTAGCATAACAGTATAACAATATAGTCCCAACCACCAGGTACCCTAGCATAACAGTATAACAATATAGTCCCAACCACCAGGTACCCTAGCATAACAGTATAACAGTATAGTCCCAACCACCAGGTACCCTAGCATAACAGTATAACAGTATAGTCCCAACCACCAGGTACCCTAGCATAACAATATAGTCCCAACCACCAGGTACCCTAGCATAACAATATAACAGTATAGTCCCAACCACCAGGTACCCTAGCATAACAGTATAGTCCCAACCACCAGGTACCCTAGCATAACAGTATAGTCCCAACCACCAGGTACCCTAGCAT
>JABXNX010000485.1:0-16605 GCA_014843695.1 Archivesica marissinica | reverse complement strand
GGTGAGATTGTACATGCATGTATATATGTGCGGTGACGCAGTGATTGTACATGTACGTATATATGTGTGTTGTGATTGTACATGCATGTATATATGTGCGGTAACACAATGATTGTACATGCATGTATATATGTGCGGTGACGCAGTGATTGTACATGTACGTATATATGTGCGGTGTGATTGTACATGCATGTATATATGTGCGGTGAAGCAGTGAGTGTACATGCATGCATATATGTGCGGTGTGATTGTACATGCATGTATATATGTGCGGTGACGCAGTGATTGTACATGTACGTAAATATGTGCGGTGACGCAGTGATTGTACATGCAAGTATATATGTGCGGTGACGCAGTGATTGTACATGTACGTATATATGTGCGGTAACGCAGTGATTGTACATATATGTATATATGTGCGGTAACGCAGTGATTATACATGGATGTATATATGTGAGGTGACGCAGTGATTGTACATGTACGTATATATGTGCGGTAACGCAGTGATTGTACATGCATGTATATATGTGCGGTAACGCAGTGATTGTACATGTACGTATATATGTGCGGTAACGCAGTGATTGTACATGCATGTATATTTGTGCGGTAACGCAGTGATTGTATGTGCATGTATATATGTGCGGTAACGCAGTGATTGTACATGTACGTATATATGTGCGGTAACGCAGTGATTGTACATGCATGTATATATGTGCGGTAACGCAGTGATTGTATGTGCATGTATATATGTGCGGTATCGCAGTGATTGTATGTGCATGTATATATGTGCGGTAACGCAGTGATTGTACATGCATGTATATATGTGCGGTAACGCAGTGATTGTACGTGCATGTATATATGTGCGGTAACGCAGTGATTGTATGTGCATGTATATATGTGCGGTAACGCAGTGATTGTACATGTACGTATATATGTGCGGTGACGCAGTGATTGTACATGTATGTATGTATGTATGTGCGGTTACGCAGTGATTGTACATGCATGTATATATGTGCGGTAACGCCGTGATTGTACCTGTACGTATATATGTGCGGTGTGAATGTACATGCATGTATATATGTGCGGTAATGCAATGATTGTACATGCATGCATATATGTGAGGTGACGCAGTGATTGTACATGCACGTATATATGTGCGGTAACGCAGTGATTGTATGTGCACGTATATATGTGCGGTGACGCAGTGATTGTACATGCACGTATATATGTGCGGTAACGCAGTGATTGTATGTGCATGTATATATGTGCGGTGACGCAGTGATTGTACATGTACGTATATATGTGCGGTGACGCAGTGATTGTACATGCAAGTATATATGTGCGGTGACGCAGTGATTGTACATGTACGTATATATGTGCGGTAACGCAGTGATTGTACATATATGTATATATGTGCGGTAACGCAGTGATTATACATGGATGTATATATGTGAGGTGACGCAGTGATTGTACATGTACGTATATATGTGCGGTAACGCAGTGATTGTACATGCATGTATATATGTGCGGTAACGCAGTGATTGTACATGTACGTATATATGTGCGGTAACGCAGTGATTGTACATGCATGTATATTTGTGCGGTAACGCAGTGATTGTATGTGCATGTATATATGTGCGGTAACGCAGTGATTGTACATGTACGTATATATGTGCGGTAACGCAGTGATTGTACATGCATGTATATATGTGCGGTAACGCAGTGATTGTATGTGCATGTATATATGTGCGGTATCGCAGTGATTGTATGTGCATGTATATATGTGCGGTAACGCAGTGATTGTACATGCATGTATATATGTGCGGTAACGCAGTGATAGTACATGCATGTATATATGTGCGGTAACGCAGTGATTGTATGTGCATGTATATATGTGCGGTAACGCAGTGATTGTACATGTACGTATATATGTGCGGTGACGCAGTGATTGTACATGTATGTATGTATGTATGTATGTGCGGTTACGCAGTGATTGTACATGCATGTATATATGTGCGGTAACGCCGTGATTGTACATGTACGTATATATGTGCGGTGACGCAGTGATTGTACATGCACGTATATATGTGCGGTAACGCAGTGATTGTATGTGCACGTATATATGTGCGGTGACGCAGTGATTGTACATGCACGTATATATGTGCGGTAACGCAGTGATTGTATGTGCATGTATATATGTGCGGTGACGCAGTGATTGTACATGTATGTATATATGTGCGGTGACGCAGTGATTGTACATGCAAGTATATATGTGCGGTGACGCAGTGATTGTACATGTACGTATATATGTTCGGTAACGCAGTGATTATACATGGATGTATATATGTGAGGTGACGCAGTGATTGTACATGTACGTATATATGTGCGGTAACGCAGTGATTGTACATGCATGTATATATGTGCGGTAACGCAGTGATTGTACATGTACGTATATATGTGCGGTAACGCAGTGATTGTACATGCATGTATATTTGTGCGGTAACGCAGTGATTGTATGTGCATGTATATATGTGCGGTAACGCAGTGATTGTACATGTACGTATATATGTGCGGTAACGCAGTGATTGTACATGCATGTATATATGTGCGGTAACGCAGTGATGGTATGTGCATGTATATATGTGCGGTATCGCAGTGATTGTATGTGCATGTATATATGTGCGGTAACGCAGTGATTGTACATGCATGTATATATGTGCGGTAACGCAGTGATTGTACATGCATGTATATATGTGCGGTAACGCAGTGATTGTACTGTACGTATATATGTGCGGTGACGCAGTGATTGTACATGTAGTATGTAGTATGTGCGGTACGCAGTGATTGTACATGCATGTATATATGGCGGTAACGCCGTGAATGTACATGTACGTATATTGTGCGGTGACGCAGTGATTGTACAGCACGTATATATGTGCGGTAACGCAGTGATTGTATGTGCACGTATATATGTGCGGTGACGCAGTGATTGTACATGCACGTATATATGTGCGGTAACGCAGTGATTGTATGTGCATGTATATATGTGCGGTAACGCAGTGATTGTACATGTACGTATATATGTGCGGTGACGCAGTGATTGTACATGTATGTATGTATGTGCGGTTACGCAGTGATTGTACATGCATGTATATATGTGCGGTAACGCCGTGATTGTACATGTACGTATATATGTGCGGTGACGCAGTGATTGTACATGCACGTATATATGTGCGGTAACGCAGTGATTGTATGTGCACGTATATATGTGCGGTGACGCAGTGATTGTACATGTACGTATATATGTGCGGTGACGCAGTGATTGTACATGCAAGTATATATGTGCGGTGACGCAGTGATTGTACATGTACGTATATATGTGCGGTAACGCAGTGATTGTACATGCATGTATATATGTGCGGTAACGCAGTGATTGTATGTGCATGTATATATGTGCGGTAACGCAGTGATTGTACATGTTCGTATATATGTGCGGTGACGCAGTGAGTGTACATGTATGTATATATGTGCGGTAACGCAGTGATTATACATGCATGTATATATGTGCGGTAACGCAGTGATAGTACATGTACGTATATATATGCGGTGACGAAGTGATTGTACATGCACGTATATATATGTGCGGTAACGCAGTGATTGTACATGCATGTATATATGTGCGGTGTGATTGTACATGCATGTATATATGTGCGGTAAGGCAGTGATTGTACATGCATGTATATATGTGCGGTGACGCATTGATTGTATGTGCATGTATATATGTGCGTTGACGCAGTGATTGTACATGCATGTATATATGTGCGGTAACGCAATGATTGTACATGCATGTATACATATGTCCGGTGACGCAGTGATTGTACATGCATGTATATATGTGCGGTGACACAGTGAGTGTACATGTACGTATAAATGTGCGGTGATGCAGTGATTGTACATGGAATGTATATATGTGCGATAACGCAGTGATTTTACATGTACATATATATGTGCGGTGCCGCAGTGATTGTATATGCATGTATATATGTGCGGTGACGCATTGATTGTATGTGCATGTATATATGTGCGTTGACGCAGTGATTGTACAGGCATGTATATATGTGCGGTAACGCAATGATTGAACATGCATGTATACATATGTCCGGTGACGCAGTGATTGTACATGCATGTATATATGTGCGGTGACACAGTGAGTGTACATGTACGTATATATGTGCGGTGACGCAGTGATTGTACATGCATGTATATATGTGCGGTGACGCAGTGATTGTACATGTACGTATATATGTGCGGTAACGCAGTGATTGTACATGTACGTATATATGTGCGGTGACGCAGTGACTGTATGTGCATGTATATATGTGCGGTGACGCAGTGATTGTACATGCATGTATATATGTGCGGTGACGCAGTAACTGTATGTGCATGTATATATGTGCGGTAACGCAGTGATTGTACATGCATGTATATATGTGCGGTAACGCAGTGATTGTACATGCATGTATATATGTGCGGTAACGCAGTGATTGTACATGCATGTATATATGTGCTGTGACGCAGTGAGTGTACATGTACGTATATATGGGAGGTGACGCAGTGATTGTACATGCATGTATATATGTGCGGTGACGCAGTGATTGTATGTGCATGTATATATGTGCGGTAACGCAGTGATTGTACATGCACGTATATATGTGCGTTAACGTAGTGATTGTATGTGCACGTATATATTTGCGGTGACGCAATGATTGTACATGCATGTATATATGTGCGGTAACGCAGTGATTGTACTTGCACGTATATATGTGCGGTAACGCAGTGATTGTACATGCACGTATATATGTGCGGTAACGCAGTTATTGTACATGCATGTATATATGACGCAGTGATTGTACATGCATGTTTATATGTGCGGTAACTCAGTGATTGTACATGCACGTATATATGTGCGGTGACGCAGTGATTGTACATGCATGTATATATGTGCGGTGACGCAGTGATTGTACATGCATGTATATATGTGCGGTGTGATTGTACATGCATGTATATATGTGCGGTGACGTTGTGATTGTACATGTACGTATATATGTGCGGTGTGATTGTACATGCATGTATATATGTGCGGCAACGCAGTGATTGTACATGCACGTATATATGTGCGGTGACGCAGTGATTGTACATACATGTATATATGTGCGGTGTGATTGTACATGCATGTATATATGTGCGGTGTGATTGTACATGCATGTATATATGTGCGGTAAGGCAGTGATTGTACATGCATGTATATATGTGAGGTGACGCAGTGATTGTATGTGCATGTATATATGTGAGATGACGCAATGATTGTACATGTACGTATATATGTGCGGTAACGCAGTGATTGTACATGTACGTATATATGTGCGGTGATGCAGTGATTGTACATGGAATATATATATGTGCGATAACGCAGTGATTTTACATGTACATATATATGTGCGGTGCCGCAGTGATTGTACATGCATGTATATATGTGCGGTGACGCATTGATTGTACATGCATGTATACATATGTCCGGTGACGCAGTGATTGTACATGCATGTATATATGTGCGGTGACACAGTGAGTGTACATGTACGTATATATGTGCGGTGACGCAGTTATTGTACATGCATGTATATATGTGCGGTGACGCAGTGATTGTACATGTACGTATATATGTGCGGTAACGCAGTGATTGTACATGTACGTATATATGTGCGGTGTGATTGTACATGCACGTATATATGTGCGGTGTGATTGTACATGCATGTATATGTGTGCGGTGAGATTGTACATGCATGTATATATGTGCGGTGACGCAGTGATTGTACATGTACGTATATATGTGTGGTGTGATTGTACATGCATGTATATATGTGTGGTAACGCAGTGATTGTACATGCACGTATATATATATGTGAGGTGACGCAGTGATTGTACATGCATGTATATATGTGCGGTAACGCAGTGATTGTACATGCACGTATATATGTGCGGTAACGCAATGATTGTACATGCATGTATATATGTGCGGTGTGATTGTACATGCATGTATATATGTGCGGTGAAGCAGTGATTGTACATGCATGCATATATGTGCAGTGTGATTGTACATGCATGTATATATGTGCGGTTACGCAGTGATTGTACATGTACGTATATATGTGCGGTGACGCAGTGATTGTACATGCAAATATATATGTGCGGTGACGCAGTGATTGTACATGTACGTATATATGTGCGGTAACGCAGTGATTGTACATGCATGTATATATGTGCGGTAACGCAGTGATTGTATGTGCATGTATATATGTGCGGTAACGCAGTGATTGTACATTTACGTATATATGTGCGGTGACGCAGTGATTGTACATGTATGTATATACGTGCGGTAACGCAGTGATTATACATGCATGTATATATGTGAGGTGACGCAGTGATTGTACATGTACGTATATATGTGCGGTAACGCAGTGATTGTACATGCATGTATATATGTGCGGTAACGCAATGATTGTACATGTACGTATATATGTGCGGTAACGCAGTGATTGTACATGCATGTATATATGTGCGGTAACGCAGTGATTGTATGTGCATGTATATATGTGCGGTAACGCAGTGATTGTACATGTACGTATATATGTGCGGTAACGCAGTGATTGTACATGCATGTATATATGTGCGGTAACGCAGTGATTGTATGTGCATGTATATATGTGCGGTAACGCAGTGATTGTACATGTACGTATATATGTGCGGTGACGCAGTGATTGTACATGTATGTATGTATGTATGTGCGGTTACGCAGTGATTGTACATGCATGTTTATATGTGCGGTAACGCAGTGATTGTACATGCACGTATATATGTGCGGTGACGCAGTGATTGTACATGCATGTATATATGTGCGGTGACGCAGTGATTGTACATGCATGTATATATGTGCGGTGTGATTGTACATGCATGTATATATGTGCGGTGACGTTGTGATTGTACATGTACGTATATATGTGCGGTGTGATTGTACATGCATGTATATATGTGCGGCAACGCAGTGATTGTACATGCACGTATATATGTGCGGTGACGCAGTGATTGTACATACATGTATATATGTGCGGTGTGATTGTACATGCATGTATATATGTGCGGTGTGATTGTACATGCATGTATATATGTGCGGTAAGGCAGTGATTGTACATGCATGTATATATGTGCGGTAACGCAGTGATTGTACATGCATGTATATATGTGAGGTGACGCAGTGATTGTATGTGCATGTATATATGTGAGATGACGCAATGATTGTACATGTACGTATATATGTGCGGTAACGCAGTGATTGTACATGTACGTATATATGTGCGGTGATGCAGTGATTGTACATGGAATGTATATATGTGTGATAACGCAGTGATTTTACATGTACATATATATGTGCGGTGCCGCAGTGATTGTACATGCATGTTTATATGTGCGGTGACGCATTGATTGTATGTGCATGTATATATGTGCGTTGACGAAGTGATTGTACATGCATGTATATATGTGCGGTAACGCAATGATTGTACATGCATGTATACATATGTCCGGTGACGCAGTGATTGTACATGCATGTATATATGTGCGGTGACACAGCGAGTGTACATGTACGTATATATGTGCGGTGACGCAGTGATTGTACATGCATGTATATATGTGCGGTGACGCAGTGATTGTACATGTACGTATATATGTGCGGTAACGCAGTGATTGTACATGTACGTATATATGTGCGGTGTGATTGTACATGCACGTATATATGTGCGGTGACGCAGTGACTGTATGTGCATGTATATATGTGCGGTGACGCAGTGATTGTACATGCATGTATATATGTGCGGTGATGCAGTAACTGTATGTGCATGTATATATGTGCGGTAACGCAGTGATTGTACATGCATGTATATATGTGCGGTAACGCAGTGATTGTACATGCATGTATATATGTGCGGTAACGCAGTGATTGTACATGCATGTATATATGTGCTGTGACGCAGTGAGTGTACATGTACGTATATATGGGAGGTGACGCAGTGATTGTACATGCATGTATATATGTGCGGTGACGCAGTGATTGTATGTGCATGTATATATGTGCGGTAACGCAGTGATTGTACATGCACGTATATATGTGCGGTAACGCAGTGATTGTACATGCATGTATATATGTGCGGTAACGCAGTGATTGTACATGCACGTATATATGTGCGGTAACGCAGTGATTGTACATGCACGTATATATGTGCGGTAACGCAGTGATTGTACATGCATGTATATATGACGCAGTGATTGTACATGCATGTTTATATGTGCGGTAACGCAGTGATTGTACATGCACGTATATATGTGCGGTGACGCAGTGATTGTACATGCATGTATATATGTGCGGTGACGCAGTGATTGTACATGCATGTATATATGTGCGGTGTGATTGTACATGCATGTATATATGTGCGGTGACGTTGTGATTGTACATGTACGTATATATGTGCGGTGTGATTGTACATGCATGTATATATGTGCGGCAACGCAGTGATTGTACATGCACGTATATATGTGCGGTGACGCAGTGATTGTACATGTACGTATATATGTGCGGTGTGATTGTACATGCACGTATATTTGTGCGGTGAGATTGTACATGCATGTATATATGTGCGGTGACGCAGTGATTGTACATGTACGTATATATGTGTGGTGTGATTGTACATGCATGTATATATGTGTGGTAACGCAGTGATTGTACATGCACGTATATATATATGTGAGGTGACGCAGTGATTGTACATGCATGTATATATGTGCGGTAACGCAGTGATTGTACATACACGTATATATGTGCGGTAACGCAATGATTGTACATGCATGTATATATGTGCGGTGACGCAGTGATTGTACATGTACGTATATATGTGCGGTGTGATTGTACATGCATGTATATATGTGCGGTGAAGCAGTGATTGTACATGCATGCATATATGTGCAGTGTGATTGTACATGCATGTATATATGTGCGGTACGCAGTGATTGTACATGTACGTATATATGTGCGGTGACGCAGTGATTGTACATGCAAGTATATATGTGCGGTGACGCAGTGATTGTACATGTACGTATATATGTGCGGTAACGCAGTGATTGTACATGCATGTATATATGTGCGGTAACGCAGTGATTGTATGTGCATGTATATATGTGCGGTAACGCAGTGATTGTACATTTACGTATATATGTGCGGTGACGCAGTGATTGTACATGTATGTATATACGTGCGGTAACGCAGTGATTATACATGCATGTATATATGTGAGGTGACGCAGTGATTGTACATGTACGTATATATGTGCGGTAACGCAGTGATTGTACATGCATGTATATATGTGCGGTAACGCAGTGATTGTACATGTACGTATATATGTGCGGTAACGCAGTGATTGTACATGCATGTATATATTTGCGGTAACGCAGTGATTGTATGTGCATGTATATATGTGCGGTAACGCAGTGATTGTACATGTACGTATATATGTGCGGTAACGCAGTGATTGTACATGCATGTATATATGTGCGGTAACGCAGTGATTGTATGTGCATGTATATATGTGCCGTAACGCAGTGATTGTACATGTACGTATATATGTGCGGTGACGCAGTGATTGTACATGTATGTATGTATGTATGTGCGGTTACGCAGTGATTGTACATGCATGTATATATGTGCGGTAACGCCGTGATTGTACATGTACGTATATATGTGCGGTGACGCAGTGATTGTACATGCACGTATATATGTGCGGTAACGCAGTGATTGTACATGCACGTATATATGTGCGGTGACGCAGTGATTGTACATGTACGTATATATGTGCGGTGACGCAGTGATTGTACATGCAAGTATATATGTGCGGTGACGCAGTGATTGTACATGTACGTATATATGTGCGGTAACGCAGTGATTGTACATGCATGTATATATGTGCGGTAACGCAGTGATTGTATGTGCATGTATATATGTGCGGTAACGCAGTGATTGTACATGTACGTATATATGTGCGGTGACGTAGTGAGTGTACATGTATGTATATATGTGCGGTAACGCAGTGATTATACATGCATGTATATATGTGCGGTAACGCAGTGATAGTACATGTACGTATATATGTGCGGTTACGCAGTGATTGTACATGCACGTATATATGTGCGGTGACGCAGTGACTGTATGTGCATGTATATATGTGCGGCAACGCAGTGATTGTACATGCACGTATATATGTGCGGTGACGCAGTGATTGTACATGTACGTATATATGTGCGGTGTGATTGTACATGCATGTATATTTGTGCGGTGAGATTGTACATGCATGTATATATGTGCGGTGACGCAGTGATTGTACATGTACGTATATATGTGTGGTGTGATTGTACATGCATGTATATATGTGTGGTAACGCAGTGATTGTACATGCACGTATATATATATGTGAGGTGACGCAGTGATTGTACATGCATGTATATATGTGCGGTAACGCAGTGATTGTACATACACGTATATATGTGCGGTAACGCAATGATTGTACATGCATGTATATATGTGCGGTGACGCAGTGATTGTACATGTACGTATATATGTGCGGTGTGATTGTACATGCATGTATATATGTGCGGTGAAGCAGTTTTTGTACATGCATGCATATATGTGCAGTGTGATTGTACATGCATGTATATATGTGCGGTTACGCAGTGATTGTACATGTACGTATATATGTGCGGTGACGCAGTGATTGTACATGCAAGTATATATGTGCGGTGACGCAGTGATTGTACATGTACGTATATATGTGCGGTAACGCAGTGATTGTACATGCATGTATATATGTGCGGTAACGCAGTGATTGTATGTGCATGTATATATGTGCGGTAACGCAGTGATTGTACATTTACGTATATATGTGCGGTGACGCAGTGATTGTACATGTATGTATATACGTGCGGTAACGCAGTGATTATACATGCATGTATATATGTGAGGTGACGCAGTGATTGTACATGTACGTATATATGTGCGGTAACGCAGTGATTGTACATGCATGTATATATGTGCGGTAGCGCAGTGATTGTACATGTACGTATATATGTGCGGTAACGCAGTGATTGTACATGCATGTATATATGTGCGGTAACGCAGTGATTGTATGTGCATGTATATATTTGCGGTAACGCAGTGATTGTACATGTACGTATATATGTGCGGTAACGCAGTGATTGTACATGCATGTATATATGTGCGGTAACGCAGTGATTGTATGTGCATGTATATATGTGCCGTAACGCAGTGATTGTACATGTACGTATATATGTGCGGTGACGCAGTGATTGTACATGTATGTATGTATGTATGTGCGGTTACGCAGTGATTGTACATGCATGTATATATGTGCGGTAACGCCGTGATTGTACATGTACGTATATATGTGCGGTGACGCAGTGATTGTACATGCACGTATATATGTGCGGTAACGCAGTGATTGTATGTGCACGTATATATGTGCGGTGACGCAGTGATTGTACATGTACGTATATATGTGCGGTGACGCAGTGATTGTACATGCAAGTATATATGTGCAGTGACGCAGTGATTGTACATGTACGTATATATGTGCGGTAACGCAGTGATTGTACATGCATGTATATATGTGCGGTAACGCAGTGATTGTATGTGCATGTATATATGTGCGGTAACGCAGTGATTGTACATGTACGTATATATGTGCGGTGACGTAGTGAGTGTACATGTATGTATATATGTGCGGTAACGCAGTGATTATACATGCATGTATATATGTGCGGTAACGCAGTGATAGTACATGTACGTATATATGTGCGGTTACGCAGTGATTGTACATGCACGTATATATGTGCGGTGACGCAGTGACTGTATGTGCATGTATATATGTGCGGTGACGCAGTGATTGTACATGCATGTATATATGTGCGGTGACGCAGTAACTGTATGTGCATGTATATATGTGCGGTAACGCAGTGATTGTACATGCATGTATATATGTGCGGTAACGCAGTGATTGTACATGCATGAATATATGTGCGGTAACGCAGTGATTGTACATGCATGTATATATGTGCTGTGACGCAGTGAGTGTACATGTACGTATATATGGGAGGTGACGCAGTGATTGTACATGCATGTATATATGTGCGGTGACGCAGTGATTGTATGTGCATGTATATATGTGCGGTAACGCAGTGATTGTACATGCACTTATATATGTGCGGTAACGCAGTGATTGTATGTGCACGTATATATTTGCGGTGACGCAATGATTGTACATGCATGTATATATGTGCGGTGATGCAATGATTGTACATGCATGTATATATGTGCGGTAACGCAATGATTGTACATGCATGTATATATGTGCGGTAACGCAGTGATTGTATATGCACGTATATATGTGCGGTAACGCAGTGAATGTACATGCACGTATATATGTGCGGTAACGCAGTGATTGTACATGCATGTATATATGACGCAGTGATTGTACATGCATGTTTATATGTGCGGTAACACAGTGATTGTACATGCACGTATATATGTGCGGTGACGCAGTGATTGTACATGCATGTATATATGTGCGGTGACGCAGTGATTGTACATGCATGTATATATGTGCGGTGTGATTGTACATGCATGTATATATGTGCGGTGACGTTGTGATTGTACATGTACGTATATATGTGCGGTGTGATTGTACATGCATGTATATATGTGCGGCAACGCAGTGATTGTACATGCACGTATATATGTGCGGTGACGCAGTGATTGTACATACATGTATATATGTGCGGTGTGATTGTACATGCATGTATATATGTGCGGTGACGCAGTGATTGTCCATGTACGTATATATGTGCGGTGTGATTGTACATGCATGTATATTTGTGCGGTGAGATTGTACATGCATGTATATATGTGCGGTGACGCAGTGATTGTACATGTATGTATATATGTGTGGTGTGATTGTGCATGCATGATTATATGTGTGGTAACGCAATGATTGTACATGCACGTATATATATATATGTGAGGTGACGCAGTGATTGTACATGCATGTATATATGTGCGGTAACGCAGTGATTGTACATGCACGTATATATGTGCGGTAACGCAATGATTGTACATGCATGTATATATGTGCGGTGACGCAGTGATTGTACATGCATGCATATATGTGCAGTGTGATTGTACATGCATGTATATATGTGCGGTTACGCAGTGATTGTACATGTACGTATATATGTGCGGTGACGCAGTGATTGTACATGCAAGTATATATGTGCGGTGACGCAGTGATTGTACATGTACGTATATATGTGCGGTAACGCAGTGATTGTACATGCATGTATATATGTGCGGTAACGCAGTGATTGTATGTGCATGTATATATGTGCGGTAACGCAGTGATTGTACATTTACGTATATATGTGCGGTGACGCAGTGATTGTACATGTATGTATATATGTGCGGTAACGCAGTGATTGTACATGCATGTATATATGTGCGGTGACGCAGTGATTGTACATGTACGTATATATGTGCGGTAACGCAGTGATTGTACATGCATGTATATATGTGCGGTAACGCAGTGATTGTACATGTACGTATATATGTGCGGTAACGCAGTGATTGTACATGCATGTATATATGTGCGGTAACGCAGTGATTGTATATGCATGTATATATGTGCGGTAACGCAGTGATTGTACATGCATGTATATGTGCGGTAACGCAGTGATTGTACATGCATGTATATATGTGCGGTAACGCAGTGATTGTACATGCATGTATATATGTGCGGTAACGCAGTGATTGTATGTGCAGTATATATGTGCGGTAACGCAGTGATTGTACATGTACGTATATATGTGCGGTGACGCAGTGATTGTACATGTATGTATGTATGTATGTGCGGTTACGCAGTGATTGTACATGCATGTATATATGTGCGGTAACGCCGTGATTGTACATGTACGTATATATGTGCGGTGACGCAGTGATTGTACATGCACGTATATATGTGCGGTAACGCAGTGATTGTATGTGCACGTATATATGTGCGGTGACGCAGTGATTGTACATGTACGTATATATGTGCGGTGACGCAGTGATTGTACATGCAAGTATATATGTGCAATGACGCAGTGATTGTACATGTACGTATATATGTGCGGTAACGCAGTGATTGTACATGGATGTATATATGTGCGGTAACGCAGTGATTGTATGTGCATGTATATATGTGCGGTAACGCAGTGATTGTACATGTACGTATATATGTGCGGTGACGCAGTGAGTGTACATGTATGTATATATGTGCGGTAACGCAGTGATTATACATGCATGTATATATGTGCGGTAACGCAGTGATAGTACATGTACGTATATATGTGCGGTGACGCAGTGATTATACATGCACGTATATATGTGCGGTAACGCAGTGATTGTAATATGTGCGGTAACGCAGTGATTGTATGTGCACGTATATATGTGCGGTGACGCAGTGATTGTACATGTACGTATATATGTGCGGTGACGCAGTGATTGTACATGTAGGTATGTATGTGCGGTTACGCAGTGATTGTACATGCATGTATATATGTGCGGTAACGCAGTGATTGTACATGTACGTATTTATTTGCGGTGTGATAGTACATGCATGTATATATGTGCGGTGACGCAGTGATTGTACATACATGTATATATATGCGGTAACACAGTGATTGTACATGCATGTATATATGTGCGGTAACGCAGTGATTGTACATACATGTATATATGTACGGTAACGCAGTGATTGTATGTGCATGTATATATGTGCGATGACGCAGTGATTGTATGTGCACGTATATATGTGCGGTGACGCAGTGATTGTACATGCATGTATATATGTGCGGTAACGCAGTGATTGTACATGCACGTATATATGTGCGGTGACGCAGTGATTGTACATGCATGTATATATGTGCCGTGACGCAGTGATTGTACATGCATGTATATATGTTCGGTGTGATTGTACATGAATGTATATATGTGCAGTGACGCAGTGATTGTACATGTACGTATATATGTGCGGTGTGATTGTACATGCATGTATATATGTGCGGCAACGCAGTGATTGTACATGCACGTATATATGTGCGGTGACGCAGTGATTGTACATGCATGTATATATGTGCGGTAACGCAGTGATTGTACATGCATGTATATATGTGCGGTAACGCAGTGATTGTACATGCATGTATATATGTGCGGTAACGCAGTGATTGTACATATACGTATATATGTGCGGTAACGCAGTGATTGTACATGCATGTATATATGTGCGGTAACGCAGTGATTGTATGTGGATGTATATATGTGCGGTGACGCAGTGATTGTATGTGCATGTATATATGTGCGGTAACGCAGTGATTGTACATGCATGTATATATGTGCGGTAACACAGTGATTGTACATGCATGTATATATGTGCGGTAACGCAGTAATTGTACATGCATGTATATATGTGAGGTGACTCAGTGATTGTACATGCATGTATATATGTGCGGTGACGCATTGATTGTACATGCACGTATATATGTACGGTGACGCAGTGATTGTACATACAGGTATATATGTGCGGTAACGCAGTGATTGTACATGCATGTATATATGTGCTTTGACGCAATGATTGTACATGCACGTATATATGTGTGTTAACGCAGTGATTGTACATGCATGTATATATGTGCGGTGTGATTGTACATGCATGTATATATGTGCGATGACGCATTGATTGTACATGCACGTATATATGTGCGGTGACGCAGTGATTGTACATACATGTATATATATGCGGTAACGCAGTGATTGTACATGCACGTATATATGTGATGTGTGATTGTACATGCACGTATATATATGCGGTGACGCAGTGAATGTATGTGGACGTATATATGTGCGGTGTGATTGTACATGCATGTATATATGTGCGGTAACGCAGTGATTGTATGTGCACGTATATATGTGCGGTGTGATTATACATGCATGTATATATGTGCGGTGTGATTGTACATGCATGTATATATGTGCGGTAACGCAGTGATTGTACATGTACGTATATATGTGCGGTGACGCAGTGATTGTACATGCAAGTATATATGTGTGGTGACGCAGTGATTGTACATGTACGTATATATGTGCGGTAACGCAGTGACTGTACACGCATGTATATATGTGCGGTAACGCAGTGATTGTACATGTACGTATATTTGTGCGGTAACGCAGTGATTATACATGCATGTATATATGTGAGGTGACGCAGTGATTGTACATGTATGTATGTATGTGCGATAACACAGTGATTGTACATGCATGTATATATTTGCGGTAACGCAGTGATTGTACATGCACGTATATATGTGCGGTGTGATTGTACATGCACGTATATATATGCGGTGACG
>JABXNX010000484.1:0-16621 GCA_014843695.1 Archivesica marissinica | reverse complement strand
ATTGTACGCCATATAACAGTCATAACTCCATTGCCATATATAGTATTGTACGCCATATACCAGTCATAACTCCACTAACATATATAATATTTTACGCCATATAACAGTCATAACACATTGCCATATATAGTATTGTACACCATATAACAGTCATAACCCCATTGCCATATATAGCATTGTACGCCATATACCAGTCATAACTCTTGCCACATATAGTATAGCACGCCATTACCAGTAGTATCACATTGCCATATATAGCATTGTACGCCATATAACAGTCAAAACTACATTGCCATATATAGCAGTGTACGCCATAAACAGTCATAACTCCATAGCAATATATAATATTCTACGCCATATAACAGTCAAACTCCATTGCCATATATAGCATCTACGCCATACCAGTCATATCACATTGCCAATATAGAATTTACGCCATATAACAGTCAAAACTACATTGCCATAATAGCATTGTACGACATATAACAGTCATAACTCCATTGCCATATATAGTAGTGTACGCCATATAACAGTCATAACTCCATTGCCATATATAGTATTGTACGCCATATAACAGTCATAATCCCATTGCCATATATAGCATTGTACGCCATATAACAGTCATAACTCCATTGCCATATATAGTATTGTACGCCATATAACAGTCATAACTCCATTGCCATATATAGCATTGTACGCCATATAACAGTCATAACTACATTGCCATATATAGTATTGTACGCCATATAACAGTCATAACTACATTGCCATATATAATAGTGGACGCCATATACCAGTCATAACTACATAGACATATATAGTATTGTACGCCATATGACAGTCATAACTACATTGCCATATATAATAGTGGACGCCATATACCAGTCATAACTCCATTGACATATATAGTATTGTATGCCATATAACAGTCATAACTCCATTGCCATATATAGTATTGTACGCCATATAACAGTCATAGTCCCATTGCCATATATAGCATTGTACGCCATATAACAGTCATAACTCCATTGCCATATATAGTATTGTACGCCATATACCAGTCATAGCTCCAATAACATATATAATATTGTACGCCATATAACAGTCATAACTCCATTGCCATATATAGTATTGTACGCCATATAACAGTCATAACCCCATTGCCATATATAGTATTGTACGCCATATACCAGTCATAACTCCATTGCCATATATAGTATTGGACGCCATATACCAGTCATAACTCCAATGCCATATATAGTATTGTACGCCATATAACAGTCATAACTACATAGCCATATATAGTATTGTACGCCATATAACAGTCATAACTACATTGCCATATATAATATCGGACGCCATATACGTGTCATAACTGCATTGTCATATATAGTATTGGACGCCATATACCAGTCATAACTCCATTGCCATATATAGTATTGTACGCCATATAACAGTCATAATCCCATTGCCATATATAGCAGTGTACGCCATATAACATTCATAACTCCATTGCCATATATATTATTGTACGCCATATAACAGTCATAACTACATTGCCATATATAGTATTGTACGCCATATAACAGTCATAACTACATTGCCATATATAGTATTGGACGCCATATACCAGTCATAACTCCATTGACATATATAGTATTGTACGCCATATAACAGTCATAACTCCATTGCCATATATAGTATTGTACGCCATATAACAGTCATAATCCCATTGCCATATATAGCATTGTACGCCATATACCAGTCATAACTCCATTGCCATATATAGTATTGTACGCCATATACCAGTCATAACTCCATTGCCATATATAGTATTGTACGCCATATAACAGTCATAACCCATTGCCATATATAGTATTGTACGCCATATAACAGTCATAACATGCCATATATAGATTGACGCCATAAACAGTCATAACTCCATAGCCATATATAGTATTGTACGCCATATAACAGTCATAACTCCATTGCCATATATAGTATTTACGCCATATACCAGTCATATCCATTGCCATATATAGATTGTACGCCATATAACAGTCATAACTACATTGCCATATATAGCATTGTACGCCATATAACAGTCATAACTCCATTGCCATATATAGTATTGTACGCCATATAACAGTCATAACTCCATTGCCATATATAGTATTGTACGCCATATAACAGTCATAATCCCATTGCCATATATAGCATTGTACGCCATATACCAGTCATAACTCCATTGCCATATATAGTATTGTACGCCATATACCAGTCATAACTCCATTGCCATATATAGTATTGTAGGCCATATAACAGTCATAATCCCATTGCCATATATAGTATTGTACGCCATATAACAGTCATAACTACATTGCCATATATAGTATTGGACGCCATATAACAGTCATAACTCCATAGCCATATATAGTATTGTACGCCATATAACAGTCATAACTCCATTGCCATATATAGTATTCTACGCCATATACCAGTCAGTATCACATTGCCATATATAGCATTGTACGCCATATAACAGTCAAAACTACATTGCCATATATAGCATTGTACGCCATATAACAGTCATAACTCCATTGCCATATATAGTAGTGTACGCCATATAACAGTCATAACTCAATTGTCATATATAGTATTGTATGCCATATAACAGTCATAACCCCATTGCCATATATAGTATTGTACGCCATATAACAGTCATAACTCCATTGCCATATATAGTATTGTACGCCATATAACAGTCATAACTCCATTGCCATATATAGTATTGTACGCCATATAACAGTCATAACTCCATTGCCATATATAGTATTGTACGCCATATAACAGTCATAACTCCATTGCCATATATAGTATTGTACGCCATATAACAGTCATAACTCCATTGCCATATATAGTATTGTACGCCATATAACAGTCATAACTCCATTGCCATATATAGTATTGTACGCCATATAACAGTCATAACTCCATTGCCATATATAGTATTGTACGCCATATAACAGTCATAACTCCATTGCCATATATAGTATTGTACGCCATATACCAGTCATAACTCCATTGCCATATATAGTATTGTACGCCATATAACAGTCATAACTCCATTGCCATATATAGTATTGTACGCCATATAACAGTCATAACTCCATTGCCATATATAGTATTGTACGCCATATACCAGTCATAACTCCATTGCCATATATAGTATTGTACGCCATATAACAGTCATAATTCCATTGCCATATATAGTATTGTACGCCATATAACAGTCATAACTACATTGCCATATATAGTATTGGACGCCATATAACAGTCATAACTCCATTGCCATATATAGTATTGTACGCCATATAACAGTCATAACTACATTGCCATATATAATATTGGACGCCATATACCAGTCATAACTACATTGACATATATAGTATTGTACGCCATATAACAGTCATAACTACATTGCCATATATAATATTGGACGCCATATACCAGTCATAACTCCATTGACATATATAGTATTGTACGCCATATAACAGTCATAACTCCATTGCCATATATAGTATTGTACGCCATATAACAGTCATAACTCCATTGCCATATATAGTATTGTACGCCATATAACAGTCATAACTCCATTGCCATATATAGTATTGTACGCCATATACCAGTCATAACTCCATTGCCATATATAGTATTGGACGCCATATACCAGTCATAACTCCATTGCATAATAGTTGTACGCCATATACAGTCATAACCACAAAAAACCAAACAGTCATAACCCATATATAGTATTGTACGCATATAACAGTCATAACTACATTGCCATATATAATATTGGACGCCATATACCAGTCATAACTCCATTAACATATATAGTATTGTACGCCATATAACAGTCATAACTCCATTGCCATATATAGTATTCTACGCCATATACCAGTCATAACATTGCCATATATAGTATTGTACGCCATATAACAGTCATAACTACATTGCCATATATAGTATTGTACGCCATATAACAGTCATAACTCCATTGCCATATATAGTATTGTACGCCATATAACAGTCATAACTCCATTGCCATATATAGTATTGTATACCATATAACAGTCATAATCCCATTGCCATATATAGCATTGTACGCCATATAACAGTCATAACTCCATTGCCATATATAGTATTGTACGCCATATAACAGTCATAACTCCATTGCCATATATAGCATTGTACGCCATATAACAGTCATAACTCCATTGCCATATATAGTATTGTACGCCATATACCAGTCATAACTCCATTGCCATATATAGTATTGTACGCCATATAACAGTCATAATCCCATTGCCATATATAGTATTGTACGCCATATAACAGTCATAACTACATTGCCATATATAGTATTGTACGCCATATAACAGTCATAACTCCATAGCCATATATAGTATTGTACGCCATATAACAGTCATAACTACATTGCCATATATAATAGTGTACGCAATATACCAGTCATAACTACATAGACATATAGTATTGTACGCCATATAACAGTCATAACTACATTGCCATATATAGTATTGGACGTCATATACTAGTCATAACTCCATTGACATATATAGTATCGTACGCCATATAACCGTCATAACTCCATTGCCATATATAGTATTGTACGCCATATAACAGTTATAATCCCATTGCCATATATAGCAGTGTACGCCATATACCAGTCATAACTCCATTGCCATATATAGTATTGTACGCCATATACCAGTCATAACTCCATTGCCATATATAGTATTGTACGCCATATACCAGTCATAACTCCATTGCCATATATAGTATTGTACGCCATATAACAGTCATAACTACATTGCCATATATAATATTGGACGCCATATACCAGTCATAACTACATTGCCATATATAGTATTGTACGCCATATAACAGTCATAACTACATTGCCATATATAATATTGGACGCCATATACCAGTCATAACTCCATTAACATATATAGTATTGTACGCCATATAACAGTCATAACTCCATTGCCATATATAGTATTCTACGCCATATACCAGTCAATAACATTGCCATATATAGCATTGTACGCCATATAACAGTCAAAACTACATTGCCATTTATAGCATTGTACGCCATATAACAGTCATAACTCCATTGCCATATATAGTAGTGTACGCCATATAACAGTCATAACTCAATTGCCATATATAGTATTGTATACCATATAACAGTCATAATCCCATTGCCATATATAGCATTGTACGCCATACAACAGTCATAACTCCTATGCCATATATAGTATTGTAAGCCATATAACAGTCATAACTCCATTTCCATATATAGCATTGTAGGCCATATAACAGTCATAACTCCATTGACATATATAGTATTGTACGCCATATAACTGTCATAACTCCATTGCCATATATAGTATTGTACGCCATATAACAGTCATAATCCCATTGCCATATATAGCATTGTACGCCAAATACCAGTCATAACACCATTGCCATATATAGTATTGTACGCCATATAACAATCATAACTACATAGCCATATATAGTATTGTACGCCATATAACAGTCATAACTACATTGCCATATAAAGTATTGTACGCCATATAACAGTCATAACTCCATTGCCATATATAGTATTGTACGCCATATGACAGTCCTAGTCCCATTGCCATATATAGCATTGTACGCCATATAACAGTCATAACTCCATTGCCATATACAGTATTGTACGCCATATAACAGTCATAACTACATTGCCATATATAGTATTGGACGCCATATACCAGTCATAACTACAATGCCATATATAGTATTATACGCCATATAATAGTCATAACTACATAGCCATATATAGTATTGGACGCCATATAACAGTCATAACTACATTGCCATATATAATATCGGACGCCATATACGTGACATAACTGCATTGTCATATATAGTATTGGACGCCATATTCCAGTCATAACTCCATTGCCATATATAGTATTGTACGCCATATAACAGTCATAATCCCATTGCCATATATAGCAGTGTACGCCATATAACATTCATAACTCCATTGCCATATATATTATTGTACGCCATATAACAGTCATAACTAAATTGCCATATATAGTATTGTACGCCATATAACAGTCATAACTACATTGCCATATATAGTATTGGACGTCATATACCAGTCATAACTCCATTGACATATATAGTATCGTACGCCATATAACCGTCATAACTCCATTGCCATAAATAGTATTGTACGCCATATAACAGTTATAATCCCATTGCCCTATATAGCAGTGTACGCCATATACAGTCATAACTCCATTGCCATATATAGTATTGTACGCCATATACCAGTCATAACTCCATTGCCATATATAGTATTGGACGCCATATACCAGTCATAACTCCATTGACATATATAGTATTGTACGCCATATAACAGTCATAACTCCATTGCCATATATAGTATTGTACGCCATATAACAGTCATAATCCCATTGCCATATATAGCATTGTACGCCAAATACCAGTCATAACTCCATTGCCATATATAGTATTGTACGCCATATAACAATCATAACTACATACCCATATATAGTATTGTACGCCATATAACAGTCATAACTACATTGCCATATAAAGTAGTGTACGCCATATAACAGTCATAACTCCATTGCCATATATTGTATTGTACGCCATATAACAGTCATAACTCCATTGCCATATATAGTAGTGTACGCCATATAACAGTCATAACTACATTGCCATATATAATATTGGACGCCATATACCAGTCATAACTCCATTAACATATATAGTATAATACGCCATATAACAGTCATAACTCCATTGCCATATATCGTATTGGACGCCATATAACAGTCATAACTCCATTGCCATATATAGTATTGGACGCCATATAATAGTCATAACTCCTTAGCCATATATAGTATTGTACGCCATATAACAGTCATAACTGCATTGCCATATATAATATTGGACGCAATATATACCAGATATAACTCCATTGACATATATAGTATTGTACGCCATATACATATATAGTATTGTACGCCATATAGCAGTCATAACTGCATAGCCATATATAGTATTGTGCGCCATATAACAGTCATAACTACATTACCATATATAGTATTGTACGCCAAATAACAGTCATAACTCCATTTCCATATATAGTATTGTACGCCATATAACAGTCATAACTACATTGCCATATATAGTATTGTACGCCATATAACAGTCATAACTACATTACCATATATAGTATTGGATGCCATATAACAGTCATAACTACATTGCTATATATAATATTGGACGCCATATACCAGTCATAACTACATTGACATATATAGTATTGTACGCCATATAACAGTCATAACTACATTGCCATATATAATAGTGGACGCCATATACCAGTCCTAACACCATTGACATATATAGTATTGTACGCCATATACCAGTCATAACTCTATTGCCATATATAGTATTGTACGCCATATAACAGTCATAACTTCATTGCCATATATAGTAGTGTACGCCATATAACAGTCATAACTACATTGCCATATATAATATTGGACGCCATATACCAGTCATAACTCCATTAACATATATAGTATTGTACGCCATATAACAGTCATAACTCCATTGCCATATGTAGTATTGGACGCCATATAACAGTCATAACTCCATTGCCATATATAGTATTGGACGCCAAATAATAGTCATAACTCCTTAGCCATATATAGTATTGTACGCCATATAACAGTCATAACTGCATTGCCATATATAATATTGGACGCCATATACAAGTCATAACTACATTGACATATATCCTATTGTACGCCATATATCAGTCATAACTACATTGCCGTATATAATATTGGACTCAAGATATATACCAGTCATAACTCCATTGACATATATAGTATTGTACGCCATATACATATAGAGTATTGTACGCCATATAACAGTCATAACTGCATAGCCATATATAGTATTGTACGCCATATAACAGTCATAATCCCATTGCCATATATAGCATTGTACGCCATATAACAGTCATAACTCCATTGCCATATATAGTATTGTACGCCATATAACAGTCATAACTACATTACCATATATAGTATTGTACGCCATATAACAGTCATAACTACATTACCATATATAGTATTGTACGCCATATAACAGTCATAACTCCATTGCCATATATAGTATTGTACGCCATATAGCAGTCATAACTACATTGCCATATATAGTATTGTACGCCATATAACAGTCATAACTACATTACCATATATAATATTGGATGCCATATAACAGTCATAACTACATTGCCATATATAATATTGGACGCCATATACCAGTCATAACTACATTGACATATATAATATTGTACGCAATATAACAGTCATAACTACATTGCCATATATAATAGTGGACGCCATATACCAGTCATAACACCATTGACATATATAGTATTGTACGCCATATAACAGTCATAACTCCATTGCCATATATAGTATTGTACGCCATATAACAGTCGTAACTCCATTGCCATATATAGTATTGGACACCATATACCAGTCATAACTCCATTGCCATATATAGTATTGTACGCCATATAACAGTCATAACGCCATTAACATATATAGTAGTGTACGCCATATACCAGTCATAACTCCATTGCCATATATATAATTGGACTCCATATACCTGTCATAACTACATTGCCATATATAGTATTGGACGCCATATACCAGTCATAACTCCATTGCCATATATAGTAATGGACGCCATATACCAGTCATAACTACATTGCCATATATAGTATTGGACGCCATATACCAGTCATAACTCCATTGCCATATATAGTATTGGACGCCATATACCAGTCATAACTCCATTGCCATATATAGTAATGTACGCCATATACCAGTCATAACTCCATTGCCATATATAGCATTGGACGCCATATACCAGTCATAGCTCCATTGCCATATATAGTATTGTACCCAATATAACAGTCATAACTCCATTGCCATATATAGTATTGTACGCAGTATACCAGTCATAACTACATTGCCATATATAGTATTGTACGCCATATACCAGTCATAACTCCATTGCCATATATAGTATTGTACGCCATATACCAGTCATAACTCCATTGCCATATATAGTATTGGACGCCATATACCAGTCATAACTCCATTGCCATATATAGTATTGTACGCCATATACCAGTCATAACTCCATTGCCATATATAGTATTGTACGCCATATACCAGTCATAACTCCATTGCAATATATAGTATTGGACGCCATATACCAGTCATAACTCCATTGCCATATATAGTATTGGACGCCATATACCAGTCATAACTCCATTGCCATATATAGTATTGTACGCCATATACCAGTCATAACTCCATTGCCATATATAGTATTCTACGCCATATACCAGTCATAACTCCATTGCCATATATAGCATTGGACGCCATATACCAGTCATAACTCCATTGCCATATATAGTATTGTACGCCATATAACAGTCATAACTCCATTGCCATATATAGTATTGTACGCCATATAACAGTCATAACTCCATTGCCATATATAGTATTGTACGCCATATAACAGTCATAACTCCATTGCCATATATAGCATTGTACGCCATATAACAGTCATAACTACATTGCCATATATAGTATTGGACGCCATATAACAGTCATAACTCCATAGCCATATATAGTATTGTACGCCATATAACAGTCATAACTACATTGCCATATATAATATTGGACGCCATATACCAGTCATAACTACATTGACATATATAGTATTGTACGCCATATAACAGTCATAACTCCATTGCCATATATAGTATTGTACGCCATATACCAGTCATAACTCCATTGACATATATAGTATTGTACGCCATATAACAGTCATAGTCCCATTGCCATATATAGCATTGTACGCCATATAACAGTCATAACTCCATTGCCATATATAGTATTGTACGCCATATAACAGTCATAACTACATTGCCATATATAGTATTGTACGCCATATACCAGTCATAACTCCATTGCCATATATAGTATTGTACGCCATATAACAGTCATAACTCCATTGCCATATATAGTATTGTACGCCATATAACCAGTCATAACTCCATTGCCATATATAGTATTGGACGCCATATACCAGTCATAACTACAATGACATATATAGTATTGTACGCAATATAACAGTCATAACTCCATAGCCATATATAGTATTGTACGCCATATAACAGTCATAACTACATTGCCATATATAATATCGGACGCCATATACCAGTCATAACTACATTGTCATATATAGTATTGGACGCCATATACCAGTCATAACTCCATTGCCATATATAGTATTGTACGCCATATAACAGTCATAATCCCATTGCCATATATAGCATTGTACGCCATATAACAGTCATAACTCCATTGCCATATATAGTATTGTACGCCATATAACAGTCATAACTACATTGCCATATATAGTATTGGACGCCATACAACAGTCATAACTCCATTGCCATATATAGTATTGGACGCCATAATCCAGTCATAACTCCATTGCCATATATAGTATTGTACGCCATATAACAGTCATAATCACATTGCCATATATAGCATTGTACGCCATATAACATTCATAACTACATTGCCATATATAGTATTGGACGCCATATAATAGTCATAAATCCTTAGCCATATATAGTATTGTACGCCATATAACAGTCATAACTGCATTGCCATATATAATATTGGACGCCATATACAAGTCATAACTACATTGACATATATAGTATTGTACGCCATATAGCAGTCATAACTACATTGCCATATATAATATTGGACGCAATATATACCAGACATAACTCCATTGACATATATAGTATTGTACGCCATATACATATATAGTATTGTACGCCATATAACAGTCATAACTGCATAGCCATATATAGTATTGTACGCCATATAACAGTCATAACTACATTACCATATATAGTATTGTACGCCATATAACAGTCATAACTCCATTGCCATATATAGTATTGTACGCCATATAACAGTCATAACTACATTGCCATATATAGTATTGTACGCCATATAACAGTCATAACTACATTACCATATATAGTATTGGATGCCATATAACAGTCATAACTACATTGCCATATATAATAGTGGACGCCATATACCAGTCATAACACCATTGACATATATAGTATTGTACGCCATATAACAGTCATAACTCCATTGCCATATATAGTATTGTACGCCATATAACAGTCATAACTCCATTGCCATATATAGTATTGGACGCCATATACCAGTCATAACTCCATTGCCATATATAGTATTGTACGCCATATAACAGTCATAACTCCATTGCCATATATATAATTGGACTCCATATACCAGTCATAACTACATTGCCATATATAGTATTGGACGCCATATACCAGTCATAACTCCATTGCCATATATAGTAATGGACGCCATATACCAGTCATAACTACATTGCCATATATAGTATTGGACGCCATATACCAGTCATAACTCCATTGCCATATATAGTATTGGACGCCATATACCAGTCATAACTCCATTGCCATATATAGTAATGGACGCCATATACCAGTCATAACTCCATTGCCATATATAGCATTGGACGCCATATACCAGTCATAGCTCCATTGCCATATATAGTATTGTACGCAATATAACAGTCATAACTCCATTGCCATATATAGTATTGTACGCAGTATACCAGTCATAACTCCATTGCCATATATAGTATTGTACGCCATATACCAGTCATAACTCCATTGCCATATATAGTATTGTACGCCATATACCAGTCATAACTCCATTGCCATATATAGTATTGGACGCCATATACCAGTCATAACTCCATTGCCATATATAGTATTGTACGCCATATAACAGTCATAACTACATTGCCATATATAGTATTGTACGCCATATACCAGTCATAACTCCATTGACATATATAGTATTGTACGCCATATAACAGTCATAACTCCATTGCCATATATAGTAGTGTACGCCATATAACAGTCATAACTCCATTGCCATATATAGTATTGTACGCCATATACCAGTCATAACTCCATTGCCATATATAGTATTGTACGCCATATAACAGTCATAACGCCATTAACATATATAGTAGTGTACGCCATATACAAGTCATAACTCCATTGCTATATATATAATTGGACTCCATATACCTGTCATAACTACATTGCCATATATAGTATTGGACGCCATATACCAGTCATAACTACATTGCCATATATAGTATTGGACGCCATATACCAGTCATAACTCCATTGCCATATATAGTATTGGACGCCATATACCAGTCATAACTCCATTGCCATATATAGTATTGGACGCCATATACCAGTCATAACTCCATTGCCATATATAGCATTGGACGCCATATACCAGTCATAACTCCATTGCCATATATAGTATTGTACGCCATATACCAGTCATAACTCCATTGCCATATATAGTATTGTACGCCATATACCAGTCATAACTCCATTGCCATATATAGTATTGTACGCCATATACCAGTCATAACTCCATTGCCATATATAGTATTGTACGCCATATACCAGTCATAACTCCATTGCCATATATAGTATTGTACGCCATATACCAGTCATAACTCCATTGCCATATATAGTATTGGACGCCATATACCAGTCATAACTCCATTGCCATATATAGTATTGGACGCCATATACCAGTCATAACTCCATTGCCATATATAGTATTGTACGCCATATACCAGTCATAACTCCATTGCCATATATAGTATTCTACGCCATATACCAGTCATAACTCCATTGCCATATATAGCATTGGACGCCATATACCAGTCATAACTCCATTGCCATATATAGTATTGTATGCAATATAACAGTCATAACTCCATTGCCATATATAGTATTGTACGCCATATAACAGTCATAATCCCATTGCCATATATAGCATTGTACGCCATATAACAGTCATAAATCCATTGCCATATATAGTATTGTACGCCATATAACAGTCATAACTACATTGCCATATATAGTATTGGACGCCATATAACAGTCATAACTCCATAGCCATATATATTATTGTACGCCATATAACAGTCATAACTACATTGCCATATATAATATTGGACGCCATATACCAGTCATAACTACATTGACATATATAGTATTGTACGCCATATGACAGTCATAACTACATAGCCATATATAATAGTGGACGCCATATACCAGTCATAACTCCATTGACATATATAGTATTGTACGCCATATAACAGTCATAACTCCATTGCCATATATAGTAGTGTACGCCATATAACAGTCATAGTCCCATTGCCATATATAGCATTGTACGCCATATAACAGTCATAACTCCATTGCCATATATAGTATTGTACACCATTTAACATTCATAACTACATTGCCATATATAGTATTGTACGCCATATACCAGTCATAACTCCATAGCCATATATAGTATTGTACGCCATATAACAGTCATAACTCCATTGCCATATATAGTATTGTACGCCATATAACCAGTCATAACTCCATTGCCATATATAGTATTGGACGCCATATACCAGTCATAACTACATTGCCATATATAGTATTGTACGCCATATAACAGTCATAACTCCATTGCCATATATAGTATTGTACGCCATATAACAGTCATAACTATATTGCCATATATAATATCGGACGCAATATACCAGTCATAACTACAATGTCATATATATTATTGGACGCAATATACCAGTCATAACTCCATTGCCATATATAGCATTGGACGCCATATACCAGTCATAGCTCCATTGCCATATATAGTATTGTACGCAATATAACAGTCATAACTCCATTGCCATATATAGTATTGTACACAATATACCAGTCATAACTACATTGCCATATATAGTATTGTACGCCATATACCAGTCATAACTCCATTGCCATATATAGTATTGTACGCCATATACCAGTCATAACTCCATTGCAATATATAGTATTGGACGCCATATACCAGTCATAACTCCATTGCCATATATAGTATTGTACGCCATATACCAGTCATAACTCCATTGCCATATATAGTATTGTACGCCATATACCAGTCATAACTCCATTGCAATATATAGTATTGTACGCCATATACCAGTCATAACTCCATTGCCATATATAGTATTGGACGCCATATACCAGTCATAACTCCATTGCCATATATAGTATTGTACGCCATATACCAGTCATAACTCCATTGCCATATATAGTATTCTACGCCATATACCAGTCATAACTCCATTGCCATATATAGTATTGACGCCATATACCAGTCATAACTCCATTGCCATAATAGTATGTACATATAACGTCATAACTCCATTGCCATATTAGTATGTACGCCATATACCACCATTGCCATATATAGCATTGTACGCCATATAACAGTCATAATCCATTGCCATATATAGTATTGTACGCCATATAACAGTCATAACTCCATTGCCATATATAGTATTGGACGCCATATACCAGTCATAACTCCATTGCCATATATAGTATTGTACGCCATATACCAGTCATAACTCCATTGCCATATATAGTATTGTACGCCATATAACAGTCATAACTCCATTGCCATATATAGTATTGACGCCATATACCAGTCATAACTCCATTGCCATATATAGTATTGTACGCCATATAACAGTCATAACTACATTGCCATATATAGTATTGTACGCCATATACCAGTCATAACTCCATTGCCATATATAGTATTGTACGCCATATAACAGTCATAACTCCATTGCCATATATAGTATTGTACGCCATATACCAGTCATAACTCCATTGCCATATATAGTATTGGACGCCATATAACAGTCATAACTCCATTGCCATATATAGTATTGTACGCCATATAACAGTCATAACTCCATTGCCATATATAGTATTGGACGCCATATACCAGTCATAACTCCATTGCCATATATAGTATTGTACGCCATATAACAGTCATAACTCCATTGCCATATATAGTATTGTACGCCATATAACAGTCATAACTCCATTGCCATATATAGTATTGTACGCCATATAACAGTCATAACTCCATTGCCATATATAGTATTGTACACCATATAACAGTCATAACTACATTGCCATATATAGTATTGTACGCCATATACCAGTCATAACTCCATTGCCATATATAGTATTGGACGCCATATACCAGTCATAACTCCATTGCCATATATAGTATTGTACGCCATATAACAGTCATAACTCCATTGCCATATATAGTATTGTACGCCATATAACAGTCATAACTACATTGCCATATATAGTATTGTACGCCATATACCAGTCATAACTCCATTGCCATATATAGTATTGTACGCCATATACCAGTCATAACTACATTGCCATATATAGTATTGTACGCCATATACCAGTCATAACTCCATTGCCATATATAGTATTGTACGCCATATACCAGTCATAACTACATTGCCATATATAGTATTGGACGCCATATACCAGTCATAACTCCATTGCCATATATAGTATTGTACGCCATATAACAGTCATAACTCCATTGCCATATATAGTATTGTACGCCATATAACAGTCATAACCCATTGCCATATATATATTGGACGCCATATACCAGTCATAACTCCATTGCCATATATAGTATTGTACGCCATTTAACAGTCATAACTCCATTGCCATATATAGTATTGTACGCCATATACCAGTCATAACTCCATACCATAATAGATTGACGCCATATAACAGTCATAACTCCATTGCCATATATAGTATTGTACGCCATATACCAGTCATAACTCCATTGCCATATATATATTGTACGCCATATACAGTCATAACTCCATTGCCATATATAGTATCTACGCCATATACCAGTCATAACTCCATTGCCATATATAGCATTGTACGCCATATACCAGTCATAACTCCATTGCCATATATAGTATTGTACGCCATATACCAGTCATAACCCCATTGCCATATATAGCATTGTACGCCATATAACAGTCATAACTCCATTGCCATATATAGTATTGTACGCCATATAACAGTCATAACTACATTGCCATATATAGTATTGGACGCCATATAACAGTCATAACTCCATAGCCATATATAGTATTGTACGCCATATAACAGTCATAACTACATTGCCATATATAATATTGGACGCCATATACCAGTCATAACTACATTGACATATATAGTATTGTACGCCATATAACAGTCATAACTCCATTGCCATATATAGTATTGTACGCCATATAACAGTCATAACTCCATTGACATATATAGTATTGTACGCCATATAACAGTCATAATCCCATTGCCATATATAGT
>JABXNX010000483.1:0-16625 GCA_014843695.1 Archivesica marissinica | reverse complement strand
TGTAGGCCTTGGCCGAGTGTATATCTTCCCAGACTAAACCATTACTCTGTATGTAGGCCTTGGCCGAGAGCCTATCTTCCCAGACTAAACCATTACGCTGTAGGCCTTGGCCGAGAGTATATCTTCCCAGACTAACCCATTACGCTGTAGGCCTTGGCCGAGTGTATATCTTCCCAGAATAACCCATTACGCTGTAGGCCTTGGCCGAGAGTATATCTTCCCAGACTAACCCATTACGCTGTAGGCCTTGGCCGAGAGTATATCTTCCCAGACTAACCCATTACGATGTAGGCCTTGGCCGAGTGTATATCCTCCCAGACTAACCCATTACGCTGTTTGTAGGCCTTAGCCGATAGTATATCTTCCCAGACTAACCCATTGCGCTGTAGGCCTTGGCCGAGAGTATATCTTCCCAGACTAACCCATTACGCTGTATGTAGGCCTTGGCCGAGAGTATATCTTCCCAGACTAACCCATTACGCTGTAGGCCTTGGCCGAGAATATATCCTCCCAGACTAACCCATTACGCTATATGTAGGCCTTGGCTGAGAGTATATCTTCCCAGAATAACCCATTGCGCTGTAGGTCTTAGCCGAGAGTATATCTTCCCAGACTAACCCATTATGCTGTAGGCCTTGACCGAGAGTATATCTTCCCAGACTAACCTATTACATTGTAGGCCTTGGCTTAGAGTATATCTTCCCAGACTAACCCATTACGCTGTAGGCCTTGGCTGAGAGTATATCTTCCAAGACTAACCCATTACGCTGTAGGCCTTGGCCGAGGTATATCTTCCCAGACTAACCCATTACACTGTAGGCCTTGGCCGAGAGTATATCTTCCAAGACTAACCCATTACGCTGTAGGCCTTGGCCGAGAGTATATCTTCCCAGACTAACCCATTACACTGTAGGCCTTGGCCGAGAGTATATCTTCCCAGACTAACCCATTACGCTGTAGGCCTTGGCCGAGAGTATATCTTCCCAGACTAACCCATTACGCTGTAGGCCTTGGCCGAGAGTATATCTTCCCAGACTAACCCATTACGCTGTAGGCCTTGGCCGAGAGTATATCTTCCCAGACTAACCCATTACGCTGTAGGCCTTGGCCGAGAGTATATCTTCCCAGACTAACCCATTACGCTGTAGGCCTTGGCCGAGAGTATATCTTCCCAGACTAACCCATTACGCTGTAGGCCTTGGCCGAGAGTATATCTTCCCAGACTAACCCATTACGCTGTAGGCCTTGGCCGAGAGTATATCTTCCCAGACTAACCCATTACGTTGTAGGCCTTGGCCGAGTGTATATCTTCCCAGACTAACCCATTACGCTGTATGTAGGCCTTGGCCGAGAGCCTATCTTCCCAGACTACCCATTACGCTGTAGTGGGGTTATCTTCCCAGACTAACCATTACGCTGTAGGCCTTGGCCGAGAGTATATCTTCCCAGACTAACCATTACGCTGTAGGCCTTGGCCGAGAGTATATCTTCCCAGACTAACCCATTACGCTGTAGGCCTTAGCCGAGAGTATATCTTCCCAGACTAACCCATTACGCTGTGTAGGCTTTGGCCGAGAGTATATCTTCCCAGACTAACCCATTACGCTGCTGTAGGCCTTGGCCGAGAGTATATCTTCCCAGACTAACCCATTACGCTGGCTGTAGGCCTTGGCCGAGAGTATATCTTCCCAGACTAACCCATTACGCTGTAGGCCTTGGCCGAGAGTATATCTTCCCAGACTAACCCATTACGCCGTAGGCCTTGGCCGAGAGTATATCTTCCCAGACTAACCCATTACGCTGTAGGCCTTGGCCGAGAGTATATCTTCCCAGACTAACCCATTACGCTGTAGGCCTTGGCCGAGAGTATATCTTCCCAGACTAACCCATTACGCTGGCT
Organism: Archivesica marissinica; assembly: GCA_014843695.1. Classification (NCBI taxonomy): domain Eukaryota; kingdom Metazoa; phylum Mollusca; class Bivalvia; order Venerida; family Vesicomyidae; genus Archivesica; species Archivesica marissinica. The sequence goes on along the minus strand of JABXNX010000483.1, from coordinate 14,725 downwards.
GTAGGCCTTGGCCGAGAGTATATCTTCCCAGACTAACCCATTACGCTGTAGGCCTTGGCCGAGAGTATATCTTCCCAGACTAACCCATTACGTTGTAGGCCTTGGCCGAGAGTATATCTTCCCAGACTAACCCATTACGCTGTGGCCTTGGCCGAGAGTATATCTTCCCAGACTAACCCATTACGCTGTAGGCCTTGGCCGAGAGTATATCTTCCCAGACTAACCCATTACGCTGTAGGCCTTGGCCGAGAGTATATCTTCCCAGACTAACCCATTACGCTGTAGGCCTTGGCCGAGAGTATATCTTCCCAGACTAACCCATTACGCTGTAGGCCTTGGCCGAGAGTATATCTTCCCAGACTAACCATTACGCTGTAGGCCTTGGCCGAGAGTATATCTTCCCAGACTAACCCATTACGCTGTAGGCCTTGGCCGAGAGTATATCTTCCCAGACTAACCCATTACGCTGTAGGCCTTGGCCGAGTGTATATCTTCCCAGACTAACCCATTACGCTGTAGGCCTTGGCCGAGAGTATATCTTCCCAGACTAACCCATTACGCTGTAGGCCTTGGCCGAGAGTATATCTTCCCAGACTAACCCATTACGCTGTAGGCCTTGGCCGAGTGTATATCTTCCCAGACTAACCCATTCGTGTAGGCCTTGGCCGAGAGTATATCTTCCCAGACTAACCCATTACGCTGTAGGCCTTGGCCGAGAGTATATCCTCCCAGACTAACCCATTACGCTGTATGTGGCCTTGGCCGAGAGTATATCTTCCCAGAATAACCCTTCGCTGTAGGCCTTGGCCGAGAGTATATCTTCCCAGACTAACCCATTATGCTGTAGGCCTTGGCCGAGAGTATATCTTCCCAGACTAACCATTACGCTGTAGGCCTTGGCCGAGAGTATATCTTCCCAGACTAACCCATTACGCTGTAGGCCTTGGCCGAGAGTATATCTTCCCAGACTAACCCATTACGCTGTAGGCCTTGGCCGAGAGTATATCTTCCCAGACTAACCCATTACGCTGTAGGCCTTGGCCGAGAGTATATCTTCCCAGACTAACCCATTACGCTGTAGGCCTTGGCCGAGAGTATATCTTCCCAGACTAACCCATTATGCTGTAGGCCTTGACCGAGAGTATATCTTCCCAGACTAACCCAGTACGCTGTAGGCCTTGGCCGAGAGTATATCTTCCCAGACTAACCCATTACGTTGTAGGCCTTGGCCGAGAGTATATCTTCCCAGACTAACCCATTACGCTGACTGTAGGCCTTGGCCGAGAGTATATCTTCCCAGACTAACCCATAACGCTGTAGGCCTTGGCTGAGAGTATATCTTCCAAGACTAACCCATTACGCTGTAGGCCTTGGCCGAGAGTATATCTTCCCAGACTAACCCATTACGCTGTAGGCCTTGGCCGAGTGTATATCTTCCCAGACTAAACCATTACGCTGTATGTAGGCCTTGGCCGAGAGCCTATCTTCCCAGACTAACCCATTACGCTGTAGGCCTTGGCCGAGAGTATATCTTCCCAGACTAACCCATTACGCTGTAGGCCTTGGCCGAGTGTATATCTTCCCAGAATAACCCATTACGCTGTAGGCCTTGGCCGAGAGTATATCTTCCCAGACTAACCCATTACGCTGTAGGCCTTGGCCGAGAGTATATCTTCCCAGACTAACCCATTACGCTGTAGGCCTTGGCCGAGTGTATATCTTCCCAGACTAACCCATTACGCTGTATGTAGGCCTTGGCCGATAGTATATCTTCCCAGACTAACCCATTACGCTGTAGGCCTTGGCCGAGAATATATCCTCCCAGACTAACCCATTACGCTGTATGTAGGCCTTGGCCGAGAGTATATCTTCCCAGAATAACCCATTACGCTGTAGGCCTTGGCCGAGAGTATATCTTCCCAGACTAACCCATTATGCTGTAGGCCTTGGCCGAGAGTATATCTTCCCAGACTAACCCATTACACTGTAGGCCTTGGCCGAGAGTATATCTTCCCAGACTAACCCATTACGCTGTAGGCCTTGGCTGAGAGTATATCTTCCAAGACTAACCCATTACGCTGTAGGCCTTGGCCGAGAGTATATCTTCCCAGACTAACCCATTACACTGTAGGCCTTGGCCGAGAGTATATCTTCCAAGACTAACCCATTACGCTGTAGGCCTTGGCCGAGAGTATATCTTCCCAGACTAACCCATTACGCTGTAGGCCTTGGCCGAGTGTATATCTTCCCAGACTAAACCATTACGCTGTATGTAGGCCTTGGCCGATATTATATCTTCCCAGACCAACCCATTACGCTGTAGGCCTTGGCCGAGAATATATCCTCCCAGACTAACCCATTACGCTGTATGTAGGCCTTGGCCGAGATTATATCTTACCAGAATAACCCATTACGCTGTAGGCCTTAGCCGATAGTATATCTTCCCAGACTAACCCATTATGCTGTAGGCCTTGACCGATAGTATATCTTCCCAGTCTAACCCAGTACGCTGTAGGCCTTGGCCGAGAGTATATCTTCCCAGACTAACCCATTACGCTGTAGGCCTTGGCCGAGTGTATATCTTCCCAGACTAACCCATAGCGCTGTAGGCCTTGGCTGAGAGTATATCTTCCAAGACTAACCCATTACGCTGTAGGCCTTGGCCGAGAGTATATCCTCCCAGACTAACCCATTACGCTGTAGGCCATGGCCGAGTGTGTATCTTCCCAGACTAAACCATTACGCTGTATGTAGGCCTTGGCCTAGAGCCTATCTTCCCAGACTAACCCATTACGCTGTAGGCCTTGGCCGAGAGTATATCTTCCCAGAATAACCCATTACGCTGTAGGTCTTAGCCGAGAGTATATCTTCCCAGACTAACCCATTACGCTGTAGGCCTTGGCCGAGAGTATATCTTCCAAGACTAACCCATTACGCTGTAGGCCTTGGCCGAGAGTATATCTTCCCAGACTAACCCATTACATTGTAGGCCTTGGCCGAGAGTATATCTTCCAAGACTAACCCATTACGCTGTAGGCCTTGGCCGAGAGTATATCTTCCCAGACTAACCCATTACGCTGTAGGCCTTGGCCGAGTGTATATCTTCCCAGACTAAACCATTACGCTCTATGTAGGCCTTGGCCGATATTATATCTTCCCAGACTAACCCATTACGCTGTAGGCCTTGGCCGAGAATATATCCTCCCAGACTAACCCATTACGCTGTATGTAGGCCTTGGCCGAGAGTATATCTTACTAGAATAACCCATTACGCTGTAGGCCTTAGCCGATAGTATATCTTCCCAGACTAACCCATTATGATGTAGGCCTTAGCCGATAGTATATCTTCCCAGACTAACCCATTACGCTGTAGGCCTTGGCCGAGAGTATATCTTCCCAGACTAACCCATTACGCTGTAGGCCTTGGCCGAGTGTATATCTTCCCAGACTAAACCATTACGCTGTATGTAGGCCTTGGCCGATATTATATCTTCCCAGACCAACCCATTACGCTGTAGGCCTTGGCCGAGAATATATCCTCCCAGACTAACCCATTATGCTGTATGTAGGCCTTGGCCGAGATTATATCTTACCAGAATAACCCATTACGCTGTAGGCCTTAGCCGATAGTATATCTTCCCAGACTAACCCATTATGCTGTAGGCCTTGCGATAGTATATCTTCCCAGACTAACCCATTACGCTGTAGGCCTTGGCCGAGAGTATATCTTCCCAGACTAACCCATTACGCTGTAGGCCTTGGCCGAGAGTATATCTTCCCAGACTAACCCATTACGCTGGCTGTAGGCCTTGGCCGAGAGTATATCTTCCCAGACTAACCCATTACGCTGTAGGCCTTGGCCGAGAGTATATCTTCCCAGACTAACCCATTACGCTGTAGGCCTTGGCCGAGAGTATATCTTCCCAGACTAACCCATTACGCTGTAGGCCTTGGCCGAGAGTATATCTTCCCAGACTAACCCATTACGCTGTAGGCCTTGGCCGAGAGTATATCTTCCCAGACTAACCCATTACACTGTAGGCCTTGGCCGAGAGTATATCTTCCCAGACTAACCCATTACGCTGTAGGCCTTGGCCGAGAGTATATCTTCCCAGACTAACCCATTACGCTGTAGGCCTTGGCCGAGAGTATATCTTCCCAGACTAACCCATTACGCTGTAGGCCTTGGCCGAGAGTATATCTTCCAAGACTAACCCATTACGCTGTAGGCCTTGGCCGAGAGTATATCTTCCCAGACTAACCCATTACGCTGTAGGCCTTGGCCGAGTGTATATCTTCCCAGACTAACCCATTACGCTCTATGTAGGCCTTGGCCGATATTATATCTTCCCAGACTAACCCATTACGCTGTAGGCCTTGGCCGAGAATATATCCTCCCAGACTAACCCATTACGCTGTATGTAGGCCTTGGCCGAGAGTATATCTTCCTAGAATAACCCATTACGCTGTAGGCCTTAGCCGAGAGTATATCTTCCCAGACTAACCCATTATGCTGTAGGCCTTGACCGAGAGTATATCTTCCCAGACTAACCCAGTACGCTGTAGGCCTTGGCCGAGAGTATATCTTCCCAGACTAACCCATTACGTTGTAGGCCTTGGCCGAGAGTATATCTTCCCAGACTAACCCATTACGCTGACTGTAGGCCTTGGCCCAGTGTATATCTTCCCAGACTAACCCATAACGCTGTAGGCCTTGGCTGAGAGTATATCTTCCAAGACTAACCCATTACGCTGTAGGCCTTGGCCGAGAGTATATCTTCCCAGACTAACCCATTACGCTGTTGGCCTTGGCCGAGTGTATATCTTCCCAGACTAAACCATTACGCTGTATGTAGGCCTTGGCCGAGAGCCTATCTTCCCAGACTAACCCATTGCGCTGTAGGCCTTGGCCGAGAGGATATCTTCCCAGACTAACCCATTACGCTGTAGGCCTTGGCCGAGTGTATATCTTCCCAGAATAACCCATTACGCTGTAGGCCTTGGCCGAGAGTATATCTTCCCAGACTAACCCATTACGCTGTAGGCCTTGGCCGAGAGTATATCTTCCCAGACTAACCCATTACGCTGTAGGCCTTGGCCGAGTGTATATCTTCCCAGACTAACCCATTACGCTGTAGTGGCCTTTGCCGATAGTATATCATCCCAGACTAATCCATTATGCTGTAGGCCTTGGCCGAGAGTATATCTTCCCAGACTAACCCATTACGTTGTAGGCCTTGGCCGAGAGTATATCTTCCCAGACTAACCCATTACGCTGACTGTAGGCCTTGGCCGAGAGTATATCTTCCCAGACTAACCCATTACGCTGTAGGCCTTGGCTGAGAGTATATCTTCCCGGACTCTCCCATTACGCTGACTGTAGGCCTTGGCCGAGAGTATATCTTCCCAGACTAACCCATTACGCTGACTGTAGGCCTTGGCCGGAGAGTATATCTTCCCAGACTAACCCATTACGTTGTAGGCCTTGGCCGAGAGTATATCTTCCCAGACTAACTCATTACGCTGACTGTAGGCCTTGGCCGAGAGTATATCTTCCCAGACTAACCCATTACGCTGTAGGCCTTGGCTGAGAGTATATCTTCCCGGACTCTCCCATTACGCTGACTGTAGGCCTTGGCCGAGAGTATATCTTCCCAGACTAACCCATTACGCTGACTGTAGGCCTTGGCCGAGAGTATATCTTCCCAGACTAACCCATTACGCTGACTGTAGGCCTTGGCCGAGAGTATATCTTCCCAGACTAACCCATTACGCTGGCTGTAGGCCTTGGCCGAGAGTATATCTTCCCAGACTAACCCATTACGCTGTAGGCCTTGGCCGAGAGTATATCTTCCCAGACTAACCCATTACGCTGTAGGCCTTGGCCGAGAGTATATCTTCCCAGACTAACCCATTACGCTGTAGGCCTTGGCCGAGAGTATATCTTCCCAGACTAACCCATTACGCTGTATGTAGGCCTTGGCCGAGAGTATATCTTCCCAGACTAACACATTACGCTGTAGGCCTTGGCCGAGTGTATATCTTCCCAGACTAACCCATTACGCTGTATGTAGGCCTTGGCCGATAGTATATCTTCCCAGACTAACCCATTACGCTGTAGGCCTTGGCCGATAATATATCCTCCCAGACTAACCAATTACGCTGTATGTAGGCCTTGGCCGAGACTATATCTTCCCAGATAAACCCATTACCCTGTAGGCCTTAGCCGAGAGTATATCTTCCCAGACTAACCCATTATGCTGTAGGCCATGGCCGAGAGTATATCTTCCCAGACTAACCCATTACGTTGTAGGCCTTGGCCGAGAGTATATCTTCCCAGAATAACCCATTACGCTGTAGGCCTTAGCCGAGAGTATATCTTCCCAGACTAACCCATTATGCTGTAGGCCTTGACCGAGAGTATATCTTCCCAGACTAACCCAGTTCGCTGTAGGCCTTGGCCGAGAGTATATCTTCCCAGACTAACCTATTACATTGTAGGCCTTGGCCGAGAATATATCTTCCCAGACTAAACCATTACGCTGTAGGCCTTGGCTGAGAGTATATCTTCCAACACTAACCCATTACGCTGTAGGCCTTTGCCGAGAGTATATCTTCCCAGACTAACCCATTACATTGTAGGCCTTGGCCGAGAGTATATCTTCCCAGACTAACCCATAACGCTGTAGACCTTAGCTGAGAGTATATCTTCCCAGACTAACCCATTATGCTGTAGACCTTGACCGAGAGTATATCTTCCCAGACTAACCCAGTACGCTGTAGGCCTTGGCCGAGAGTATATCTTCCCAGACTAACCCATTACGCTGTAGGCCTTGGCCGAGTGTATATCTTCCCAGACTAAACCATTACGCTGTATGTAGGCCTTGGCCGATAGTATATCTTCCCAGACTAACCCATTACGCTGTAAGCCTTGGCCGAGAGTATATCCTCCCAGACTAACCCATTACGCTGTATGTAGGCCTTGGCCGAGAGTATATCTTACCAGAATAACCCAGTACGCTGTAGGCCTTGGCCGAGAGTATATCTTCCCAGACTAACCCATTACGTTGTAGACCTTGGCCGAGAGTATATCTTCCCAGACTAACCCATTACGCTGACTGTAGGCCTTGGCCGAGAGTATATATTCCCAGACTAACCCATAACGCTGTAGGCCTTGGCCGAGAGTATATCTTCCCAGACTAACCCATTACGCTGTAGGCCTTGGCCGAGTGTATATCTTCCCAGACTAAACCATTACGCTGTATGTAGGCCTTGGCCGAGAGCCTATCTTCCCAGACTAACCCATTACGCTGTAGGCCTTGGCCGAGAGTATATATTCCCAGACCAAACCATTACGCTGTAGGCCTTGGCCGAGTGTATATCTTCCCTGACTAACCCATTACGCTGTATGTAGGCCCTGGCCGATAGTATATCTTCCCAGACTAACCCATTACGCTGTAAGACTTGGCCGAGAATATATCCTCCCAGACTAACCCATTACGCTGTTTGTAGGCCTTGGCCGAGAGTATATCTTCCCAGAATAACCCAATACGCTGTAGGCCTTAGCCGAGAGTATATCTTCCCAGACTAACCCATTATGCTGTAGGCCTTGACCGAGAGTATATCTTCCCAGACTAACCCAGTACGCTGTAGGCCTTGGCCGAGAGTATATCTTCCCATACTAACCCATTACGTTGTAGGCCTTGGCCGAGAGTATATCTTCCCAGACTAACCCATTACGCTGACTGTAGGCCTTGGCCGAGAGTATATCTTCCCAGACTAACCCATTACGCTGTAGGCCTTGGCCGAGAGTATATCTTCCCAGACTAACCCATTACGCTGACGTAGGCCTTGGCCGAGAGTATATCTTCCCAGACTAACCATTACGCTGATGTAGGCCTTGGCCGAGAGTATATCTTCCCAGACTAACCCATTACGTTGTAGGCCTTGGCCGAGAGTATATCTTCCCAGACTAACCCATTACGCTGTAGGCCTTGGCCGAGAGTATATCTTCCCAGACTAACCCATTACGCTGTGTAGGCCTTGGCCGAGAATATCTTCCCAGAATAACCCATTACGCTGTGTAGGCCTTGGCCGAGAGTATATCTTCCCAGACTAACCCATTACGCTGACTGTAGGCCTTGGCCGAGAGTATATCTTCCCAGACTAACCTATAACGCTGTAGGCCTTAGCCGAGAGTATATCTTCCCAGACTAACCCTTTATGCTGTAGGCCTTGACCGAGAGTATATCTTCCCAGACTAACCCAGTACGCTGTAGGCCTTGGCCGAGAGTATATCTTCCCAGACTAACCCATTACGTTGTAGGCCTTGGCCGAGAGTATATTTTCCCAGACTAAACCATTACGCTGACTGTAGGCCTTGGCCGAGAGTATATCTTCCCAGACTAACCCATTACGCTGGCTGTAGGCCTTGGCCGAGAGTATATCTTCCCAGACTAACCCATTACGCTGGCTGTAGACCTTGGCCGAGAGTAAATCTCCCCAGACTAACCCATTACGCTGTAGGCCTTGGCCGAGCGTATATCATCCCAGACTAACCCATTACACTGTAGGCCTTGGCCGAGAATATATCTTCCCAGACTAACCCATTACACTGTAGGCCTTGGCCGAGTGTATATCTTCCCAGACTAACGCATTACACTGCCTATAGACCTTGTCCGAGAGTATATCTTCCCAGACTAACCCATTACGCTGTAAGCCTTGGCCGAGAGTATATCTTCCCAGACTAACCCATTACGCTGTAGGCCTTGGCCGAGTGTATATCTTCCCGGAATAACCCATTACGCTGTAGGCCTTGGCCGAGAGTATATCATCCCAGACTAACCCATTACACTGCATGCCTTGACCGAGAGCCTATCTTCCCAGACTAACCCATTACGCTGACTGTAGACCTTGGCCGAGAGTATATCTTCCCAGACTAACCCATTACGCTGACTGTAGGCCTTGGCCGCCGAGAGTATATCTTCCCAGACTAACCCATTACGTTGTAGGCCTTGGCCGAGAGTATATCTTCCCAGACTAACTCATTACGCTGACTGTAGGCCTTGGCCGAGAGTATATCTTCCCAGACTAACCCATAACACTGTAGGCCTTGGCTGAGAGTATATCTTCCCGGACTCTCCCTTTACGCTGACTGTAGGCCTTGGCCGAGTGTATATCTTCCCAGAATAACCCATTAAGCTGTAGGCCTTAGCGGAGAGTATATCTTCCCAGACTAACCCATTATGCTGTAGGCCTTGACCGAGAGTATATCTTCCCTGACTAACCCAGTACGCTGTAGGTCTTGGCCGAGGGTATATCTTCACAGACTAACCCATTACGCTGGCTGTAGGCCTTGGCCGAGAGTACATCTTCCCAGACTAACCCATTACGCTGACTGTAGGCCTTGGCCGAGAGTATATCTTCCCAGACTAACCCATAGCGCTGTAGGCCTTAGCAGAGAGTATATCTTCCAAGACTAACCCATTACGCTGTAGGCCTTGGCCGAGAGTATATCTTCCCAGACTAACACATTACGCTGTAGGCCTTGGCCGAGTGTATATCTTCCCAGACTAAACCATTACGCTGTATGTAGGCCTTGGCCGAGAGCCTATTTTCCCAGACTAAGCCATTACGCTGTAGGCCTTGGCCGAGATTATATCTTCCCAGACTAACCCATTACGCTGTAGGCCTTGGCCGAGTGTATATCTTCCCAGAATAACCCATTACGCTGTAGGTCTTGGCCGAGATTATATCTTCCCAGACTAACCCATTACGCTGTAGGCCTTGGACGAGAGTATATCTTCCCAGACTAACCCATTACGCTGTAGGCCTTGGCCGAGTGTATATCTTCCCAGACTAACCCATTACGCTGTATGTAGGCCTTGGCCGAGAGTATATCTTCCCAGAATAACCCATTACGCTGTAGGCCTTAGCCGAGAGTATATCTTCCCAGACTAACCCATTATGCTGTAGGCCTTGGCCGAGAGTATATCTTCCCAGACTAACCCATTACGCTGTAGGCCTTGACCAGAGTATATCTTCCCAGACTAACCCATTACGTTGTAGGCCTTGGCCGAGAGTATATCTTCCCAACTTACTTTGGTTGCCGAGAGTATATCTTCCACACTAACCATTACGCTGTAGGCCTTGGCCGAGAGTATATCTTCCCAGACTAACCCATTACGCTGGCTGTAGGCCTTGGCCGAGAGTATATCTTCCCAGACTAACCCATTACGCTGACTGTAGGCCTTGGCCGAGAGTATATCTTCCCAGACTAACCCATTACGCTGGCTGTAGGCCTTGGCCGAGAGTATATCTTCCCAGACTAACCCATTACGCTGGTAGGCCTTGGCCGAGAGTATATCTTCCCAGACTAACCCATTACGCTGTAGGCCTTGACGAGAGTATATCTTCCCAGACTAACCCATTACGCTGTAGGCCTTGGCCGAGAGTATATCTTCCCAGACTAACCCATTACGCTGTAGGCCTTGGCCGATAGTATATCTTCCCAGACTAACCCATTACGCTGTAGGCCTTGGCCGAGAGTATATCTTCCCAGACTAACCCATTACGCTGTATGTGGCCTTGGCCGAGAGTATATCTTCCCAGACTAACCCATTACGCTGTAGGCCTTGGCCGAGAGTATATCTTCCCAGACTAACCCATTATGCTGTAGGCCTTGGCCGAGAGTATATCTTCCCAGACTAACCCAGTACGCTGTAAGCCTTGGCCGAGAGTATATCTTCCCAGATTAACCCATTACGTTGTAGGCCTTGGCCGAGAGTATATCTTCCCAGACTAACCCATTACGCTGACTGTAGGCCTTGGCCGAGAGTATATCTTCCCAGACTAACCCATAACGCTGTAGGCCTTGGCAGAGAGTATATCTTCCAAGACTAACCCATTACGCTGTAGGCCTTGGCCGAGTGTATATCTTCCCAGACTAAACCATTACGCTGTATGTAGGCCTTGGCCGAGAGCCTATCTTCCCAGACTAACCCATTACGCTGTAGGACTTGGCCGAGAGTATATCTTCCCAGACTAACCCATTACGCTGTAGGCCTTGGCGGAGTGTATATCTTCCCAGAATAACACATTACGCTGTAGGTCTTGGCCGAGAGTATATCTTCCCAGACTAACCCATTACGCTGTAGGCCTTGGCCGAGAGTATATCTTCCCAGACTAACCCATTACGCTGTAGGCCTTGGCCGAGTGTATATCTTCCCAGACTAACCCATTACGCTGTATGTAGGCCTTGGCCGATAGTATATCTTCCCAGACTAACCCATTACGCTGTAGGCCTTGGCCGAGAATATATCCTCCCAGACTAACCCATTACGCTGTATGTAGGCCTTGGCCGAGAGTATATCTTCCCAGAATAACCCATTACGTTGTAGGCCTTAGCCGAGAGTATATCTTCCCAGACTAACCCATTATGCTGTAGGCCTTGACCGAGAGTATATCTTCCCAGACTAACCCAGTACGCTGTAGGCCTTGGCCGAGAGTATATCTTCCCAGACTAACCCATTACGTTGTAGGCCTTGGCCGAGAGTATATCTTCCCAGACTAACCCATTACACTGACTGTAGGCCTTGGCCGAGAGTATATCTTCCCACACTAACCCATAACGCTGTAGGCCTTGGCTGAGAGTATATCTTCCCGGACTCTCCCATTACGCTGACTGTAGGCCTTGGCCGAGAGTATATCTTCCCAGACTAACCCATTACGCTGACTGTAGGCCTTGGCCGCCGAAAGTATATCTTCCCAGACTAACCCATTACGCTGAATGTAGGCCTTGGCCGAGAGTATATCTTCCCAGCCTAACCCATTACGCTGACTGTAGGCCTTGGCCGAGAGTATATCTTCCCAGACTAACCCATTACACTGGCTGTAGGCCTTGGCCGAGAGTATATCTTCCCAGACTAACCCATTACGCTGTAGGCCTTGGACGAGAGTATATCTTCCTAGACTAACCTATCACGCTGTAGGCCTTGGCCGAGCGTATATCATCCCAGACTAACCCATTACGCTGCAGGCCTTGCCCGAGAGTATATCTTCCAAGACTATCCCATTACAATGTAGGCCTTGGCTGAGTGTATATCTTCCCAGACTAACCCATTACGCTGTATGTAGGCCTTGGCCGAGAGCCTATCTTCCCAGACTAACCCATTACGCTGTTGGCCTTGGCCGAGAGTATATCTTCCCAGACTAACCCATTACGCTGTAGACCTTGGCCGAGTGTATATCTTCCCAGAATAACCCATTACGCTGTAGGCCTTGGCCGAGAGTATATTTTCCCAGACTAACCCATTACGCTCTAGGCCTTGGCCAAGAGTATATCTTCCCAGACTGACCAATTACGCTGTAGGCCTTGGCCGAGTGTATATCTTCCCAGACTAACCCATTACGCTGTATGTAGGCCTTAGCCGATAGTATATCTTCCCAGACTAACCCATTACGCTGTAGGCCTTGGCCGAGTATATATCCTCCCAGACTAACCCATTATGCTGTAGGCCTTGACCGAGAGTATATCTTCCCAGACTAACCCATTACGCTGTAGGCCTTGGCCGAGTGTATATCTTCCCAGACTAACCCATTACGCTGTATGTAGGCCTTGGTCGAGAGTATATCTTCCCAGACTAACCCATTACGCTGTATGTAGGCCTTGGTCGAGAGTATATCTTCCCAGATAACCCATTACACTGACTGTAGGCCTTGGCCGAGAGTATATCTTCCCACACTAACCCATAACGCTGTAGGCCTTGGCTGAGAGTATATCTTCCCGGACTCTCCCATTACGCTGACTGTAGGCCTTGGCCGAGAGTATATCTTCCCAGACTAACCCATTACGCTGACTGTAGGCCTTGGCCGACGAGAGTATATCTTCCCAGACTAACCCATTACGCTGGCTGTAGGCCTTGGCCGAGAGTATATCTTCCCAGACTAACCCATTACGCTGTAGGCATTGGCCGAGAGTATATCTTCCCAGACTAACCCATTACGCTGTAGGCCTTGGCCGAGCGTATATCATCCCAGACTAACCCATTACGCTGTACGCCTTGGACGAGAGTATATCTTCCCAGACTAACCCATTACGCTGACTGTAGGCCTTGGCCGAGAGTATATCTTCCCAGACTAACCCATTACGCTGTATGTAGGCCTTGGCCGATAGTATATCTTCCCAGACTAACCCATTACGCTGTAGGCCTTGGCCGAGAATATATCCTCCCAGACTAACCCATTACGCTGTATGTAGGCCTTGGCCGAGAGTATATCTTCCCAGAATAACCCATTACGCTGTAGGCCTTAGCCGAGAGTATATCTTCCCAGACTAACCCATTATGCTGTAGGCCTTGACCGAGAGTATATCTTCCCAGACTAACCCAGTACGCTGTAAGCCTTGGCCGAGATTATATCTTCCCAGATTAACCCATTACGTTGTAGGCCTTGGCCGAGAGTATATCTTCCCAGACTAACCCATTACGCTGACTGTAGGCCTTGGCCGAGAGTATATCTTCCCAGACTAACCCATAACGCTGTAGGCCTTGGCAGAGAGTATATCTTCCAAGACTAACCCATTACGCTGTAGGCCTTGGCCGAGTGTATATCTTCCCAGACTAAACCATTACGCTGTATGTAGGCCTTGGCCGAGAGCCTATCTTCCCAGACTAACCCATTACGCTGTAGGACTTGGCCGAGAGTATATCTTCCCAGACTAACCCATTACGCTGTAGGCCTTGGCGGAGTGTATATCTTCCCAGAATAACCCATTACGCTGTAGGCCTTGGCCGAGAGTATATCTTCCCAGACTAACCCATTACGCTGTAGGCCTTGGCCGAGAGTATATCTTCCCAGACTAACCCATTACGCTGTAGGCCTTGGCCGAGTGTATATCTTCCCAGACTAACCCATTACGCTGTATGTATGCCTTGGCCGATAGTATATCTTCCCAGACTAACCCATTACGCTGTAGGCCTTGGACGAGTATATATCCTCCCAGACTAACCCATTATGCTGTAGGCCTTGGCCGAGAGTATATCTTCCCAGACTAACCCATTACGTTGTAGGCCTTGGCCGAGAGTATATCTTCCCAGACTAACCCATTACGCTGACTGTAGGCCTTGGCCGAGAGTATATCTTCCCAGACTAACCCATTACGCTGTAGGCCTTGGCCGAGAGTATATCTTCCCAGACTAACCCATTACGCTGACTGTAGGCCTTGGCCGAGAGTATATCTTCCCAGACTAACCCATTACGCTGACTGTAGGCCTGGCCGGAGTATACTTCCCGACTAACCCATTACGCTGTAGGCCTTGGCCGAGAGTATATCTTCCCAGACTAACCCATTACGCTGTAGGCCTTGGCCGAGAGTATATCTTCCCAGACTAACCCATTACGCTGTAGGCCTTGGCCGAGAGTATATCTTCCCAGACTAACCCATTACGCTGTAGGCCTTGGCCGAGAGTATATCTTCCCAGACTAACCCATTACGCTGTAGGCCTTGGCCGAGTGTATATCTTCCCAGACTAACCCATTACGCTGTATGTAGGCCTTGGCCGAGAGCCTATTTTCCCAGACTAACCCATTACGCTGTAGGCCTTGGCCGAGAGTATATCTTCCCAGACTAACCCATTACGCTGTAGGCCTTGGCCGAGTGTATATCTTCCCAGAATAACCCATTACGCTGTAGGCCTTGGCCGAGAGTATATCTTCCCAGACTAAC
>JABXNX010000482.1:0-16631 GCA_014843695.1 Archivesica marissinica | reverse complement strand
AGCAACAGTGTAGAGACTCGGCTTATCCATGTAAGGGGAGCAACTGTGCATAGACTCGGCTTATCAGTGTAAGGGGAGCAACTGTGTAGAGACTCGGTTTATCTATGTAAGGGGAGCAACTGTGTAGAGACTCGGCTTATCCATGTAAGGGGAGCAACTGTGTAGATACTCGGTTTATCAGTGTAAGGGGAGCAACTGTGTAGAGACTCGGTTTATCAGTGTAAGGGGAGCAACTGTTTAGAGACTCAGCTTATCAGAGTAAGGGGAGCAACTGTGTAGAGACTCGGCTTATCCATGTAAGGGGAGCAACTGTGTAGAGACTCGGCTTATCCATGTAAGGGGAGAAACTGTGTATATACTCGGCTTATCCATGTAAGGGGAGCAACTGTGTAGAGACTCGGCTTATCCATGTAAGTGGAGCAACTGTGTATAGACTCGGCTTATCAGTGTACGGGGAGCAAATGTGTATATACTCGGCTTATCCATGTAAGAGGAGCAACGGTGCATAGACTCGGCTTATCCATGTAAGGGGAGCAACTGTGTAGAGACTCGGCTTATCCATGTAAGGGGAGCAACTGTGTAGACAATCAGCTTATCAGTGTAAGGGGAGCAACATTTGTAGAAACTCGGCTATCCATGTAAGTGAAGCAACTGTGTATATACTAGGCTTATCAATGTAAGGAGAAAGCAACTGTATAGAAACTCGGATTACAGTTTAACGGGGAGCAACTGTGTAGAAACTCGGATTATAAGGGGGAGCAACTATGAAAACTCGACTTATCAGTGGAAGGGGAGCAACTGTGTAGAGACTCGGCTTATCCATATAAGGGGAGCAACTGTGTAGAGACTCGGCTTATCCATGTAAGGGGAGCAACTTTGTATATACTCGGCTTATCAGTGTAAGTGGAGTAACTGTGTAGAGACTCGGCTTATCCATGTAAGGGGAGCAACTGTGTAGAGACTCGGCTTATCCATGTAAGGGGAGCAACTGTGTATATACTCGGCTTATCCATGTAAGGGGAGCAACTGTGCATAGACTCGGCTTATCCATGTAAGGGAAGCAACTGTGTATAGACTCGGCTTATCAGTGTAAGGGGAGCAACTGTGTATATACTCGGCTTATCCATGTAAGGGGAGCAACTGTGTAGAGACTCGTTTTATCAGTGTAATGGGAACAACTGTGTAGAGACTCGGCTTATCAATGTAAGGGGAGCAACTGTGTATAGACTCGGCTTATCCATGTAAGGGAAGCAACTGTGTATAGACTCGGCTTATCAGTGTAAGGGGAGCAACTGTGTATATACTCGGCTTATCCATGTAAGGGGAGCAACTGTGTAGAGACTCGGTTTATCAGTGTAAGGGGAGCAACTGTGTAGAGACTCAGTTTATCAGTGTAAGGGGAGCAATTGTGTAGAGACTCAGCTTATCAGTGTAAGGGGAGCAACTGTGTAGAGACTCGACTTATCAGTGTAAGGGGAGCAACTGTGTATATACTCGGCTTATCCATGTAAGGGGAGCAACTGTGTAGAGACTCGGTTTATCAGTGTAAGGGGAGCAACTGTGTAGAGACTCAGTTTATCAGTGTAAGGGGAGCAATTGTGTAGAGACTCAGCTTATCAGTGTAAGGGGAGCAACTGTGTAGAGACTCGGTTTATCAGTGTAAGGGGAGCAACTGTGTAGAGACTCAGTTTATCAGTGTAAGGGGAGCAATTGTGTAGAGACTCACATATCAGTGTAAGGGGAGCAACTGTGTAGAGAATCGGCTTATTCATGTAAGGGGAGCAACTGTTTAGAGACTCGGCTTATCCGGGTAAGGGGAGCAACTGTGTATATACTCGGCTTATCCATGTAAGGGGAGCAACTGTGTATATACTCGGCTTATCCATGTAAGGGGAGCAACTGTGTAGAGACTCGGCCTATCAGTGTAAGTGGAGCAACTCTGTATAGACTCGGCTTATCAGTGTAAGGGGAGCAACTGTGTAAGGACTCGGCTTATCCATATAAGGGAGTAATTATGTATGTAGAGACTCGGCTTATCAGGGTAAGGGGAGCAACTGTGTAGAGACTCGGCTTATCAGTGTATGGGGAGCAACTGTGTAGAGACTCGGCATATCCATGTAAGGGGAGCAACTGTGTATAGACTCGGCTTATCCATGTAAGGGGAGCAACTGTGTATAGACTCGGCTTATCCATGTAAGGGGAGCAACTGTGTATATACTCGGCTTATCCATGTAAGGGGAGCAACTGTGTATAGACTCGGCTTATGAGTGTAAGGGAGCAACTGTGTAGAGACTAGGCTTATCAGTGTAAGGGGAGCAACTGTGTAGAGACTCGGCTTATCCATATCCGGGGAGTAATTATGTAGAGACTCGGCTTATCAGTGTAAGGGGAGCAACTCTGTATATACTCGGCTTATCCATGTAAGGGGAGCAACTGTGTATAGACTCGGCTTATGAGTGTAAGGGGAGCAACTGTGTAGAGAATAGGCTTATCAGTGTAAGGGGAGCAACTGTGTATATACTCGGCTTATCAGTGTAGGGGGAGCAACTGTGTAGAGACTCGGCTTATCCATGTAAGGGGAGCAACTGTGTAGAGACTAGGCTTATCAGTGTAAGGGGAGCAACTGTGTATATACTCGGCTTATCAGTGTAAGGGGAGCAACTGTGTAGAGACTCGGCTTATCCATATAAGGGGAGTAATTATGTAGAGACTCGGCTTATCAGTGTAAGGGGAGCAACTGTGTATATACTCGGCTTATCCATGTAAGGGGAGCAACTGTGTAGAGAATCAGCTTATCAGTGTAAGGGGGGCAACTGTGTAGAAACTCGGCTTATCCATGTAAGTGGAGCAACTGTGTATATACTCGGCTTATCCATGTAAGGGGTGCAACTGTATAGAAACTCGGCTTATCAGTGTACGGGGAGCAACTGAGCATATACTCGGCTTATCAGTGTAAGGGGAGCAACTGTGTAGAGACTCGACTTATCCATATAAGGGGAGCAACTGTGTAGAGCATGTAAGGGAGCCTGTGTAGAGATCGGCTTACATGTAAGGGGAGCCAAGACCGCACGTAAAGCAACTAAACTCGGCTTATCCATGTAAGGGGAGCAACTGTGTATATACTCGGCTTATCCATGCAAGGGGAGCAACTGTGTAGAGACTCGGCTACAAACAACAAACCACAAACAACAACCCAAAAAAAACCACAAACAACAACAACAACCTATCCATGTAAGGGGAGCAACTGTGTATATACTCGGCTTATCCATGTAAGGGGAGCAACTGTGTAGAGACTCGGCTTATCCATGTAAGGGGAGCAACTGTGTATATACTCGGCTTATCCATGTAAGGGGAGCAACTGTGTAAAGACTCGGCTTATCCATGTAAGGGAGCAAATGTGTAGAGACTCGGCTTATCCATGTAAGGGGAGCAACTGTGTAGACTCGGCTTATCCATGAAAGGGGAGCAACTGTGTAGAGACTCGGCTTATCAGTGTAAGGGGAGCAACTGTGTATATACTCGGCTTATCCATGTAAGGGGAGCAACTGTGTAGAGACTCGGTTTATCAGTGTAAGGGCAGCAACTGTGTAGAGACTCGGCTTATTCATGTAAGGGGAGCAACTGTGTAGAGACTCGGCTTATCCATGTAAGGGGAGCAACTGTGTATATACTCGGCTTATCCATGTAAGGGGAGCAACTGTTTATATACTCGTCTTATCCATGTAATGGGAGCAACTGTGTAGAGACTCGGCTTATCCATGTAAGGGAAGCAACTGTGTATAGACTCGGCTTATCAGTGTAAGGGGAGCAACTGTGTATATACTCGGCTTATCCATGTTAGGGGAGCAACTGTGTAGAGACTCGGTTTATCAGTGTAAGGGGAACAACTGTGTAGAGACTCGGTTTATCAGTGTAAGGGGAGCAACTGTGTAGAGACTCAGCTTATCAGTGTAAGCTGAGCAACTGTGTAGAGTCTCGGCTTATTCATGTAAGGGGAGCAACTGTGTAGAGTCTCGGCTTATCCGTGTAAGGGGAGCAACTGTGTATATACTCGGCTTATCCATGTAAGGGGAGCAACTGTGTAGAGACTCGGCTTATCCATGTAAGGGGAGCAACTGTGCATATATTCGGCTTATCAATTTAAGGAGAGCAACTGTGTAGAGACTCGGCTTATCAGTGTACGGGGAGCAACTGTGTAGAGACTCGGCCTATCAGTGTAAGTGGAGCAACTGTGTAGAGACTCGGTTTATCAGTGTAAGGGGAGCAACTGTGTAGAGACTCGGCTTATTCATGTAAGGGGAGCAACTGTGTAGAGATTCGGCTTATCCATGTAAGGGGAGCAACTGTGTATATACTCGGCTTATCCATGTAAGAGGAGCAACAGTGTATATACTCGTCTTATCCATGTAATGGGAGCAACTGTGTAGAGACTCGGCTTATCTATGTAAGGGAAGCAACTGTGTATAGACTCGGCTTATCAGTGTAAGGGGAGCAACTGTGTATATACTCGGCTTATCCATGTAAGGGGAGCAACTGTTTAGAGACTCGGTTTATCAGTGTAAGGGGAACAACTGTGTAGAGACTCGGTTTATCAGTGTAAGGGGAGCAACTGTGTAGAGCCTCAGCTTATCAGTGTAAGCGGAGCAACTGTGTAGAGTCTCGGCTTATTCATGTAAGGGGAGCAACTGTGTAGAGTCTCGGCTTATCCGTGTAAGGGGAGCAACTGTGAATATACTCGGCTTATCCATGTAAGGGGAGCAACTGTGTATATACTCGGCTTATCCATGTAAGGGGAGCAACTGTGTAGAGACTCGGCTTATCCATGTAAGGGGAGCAACTGTGTATAGACTCGGCTTATCAGTGTAAGGAGAGCAACTGTGTAGAGACTCGGCTTATCAGTGTACGGGGAGCAACTGTGTAGAGACTCGGCCTATCAGTGTAAGTGGAGCAACTGTGTATATACTCGGCTTATCAGTGTAAGGGTAGCAACTGTGTAGAGACTCGGCTTATCCATATAAGGGAAGTAATTATGTAGAGACTCGGCTTATCAGTGTAAGGGGAGTAACTGTGTAGAGACTCGGCTTATCAGTGTAAGGGGAACAACTGTGTAGAGACTCGGTTTATCAGTGTAAGGGGAACAACTGTGTAGAGACTCGGTTTATCAGTGTAAGGGGAGCAACTGTGTAGAGCCTCAGCTTATCATTGTAAGCGGAGCAACTGTGTAGAGTCTCGGCTTATTCATGTAAGGGGAGCAACTGTGTAGAGTCTCGGCTTATCCGTGTAAGGGGAGCAACTGTGAATATACTCGGCTTATCCATGTAAGGGGAGCAACTGTGTATATACTCGGCTTATCCATGTAAGGGGAGCAACTGTGTAGAGACTCGGCTTATCCATGTAAGGGGAGCAACTGTGTATAGACTCGGCTTATCAGTGTAAGGAGAGCAACTGTGTAGAGACTCGGCTTATCAGTGTACGGGGAGCAACTGTGTAGAGACTCGGCCTATCAGTGTAAGTGGAGCAACTGTGTATATACTCGGCTTATCAGTGTAAGGGTAGCAACTGTGTAGAGACTCGGCTTATCCATATAAGGGAAGTAATTATGTAGAGACTCGGCTTATCAGTGTAAGGGGAGTAACTGTGTAGAGACTCGGCTTATCAGTGTAAGGGGAACAACTGTGTAGAGACTCGGTTTATCAGTGTAAGGGGAGCAACTGTGTAGAGACTCAGCTTATCAGTGTAAGCTGAGCAACTGTGTAGAGTCTCGGCTTATTCATGTAAGGGGAGCAACTGTGTAGAGTCTCGGCTTATCCGTGTAAGGGGAGCAACTGTGTATATACTCGGCTTATCCATGTAAGGGGAGCAACTGTGTATATACTCGGCTTATCCATGTAAGGGGAGCAACTGTGTAGAGACTCGGCTTATCCATGTAAGGGGAGCAACTGTGTATAGACTCGGCTTATCAATGTAAGGAGAGCAACTGTGTAGAGACTCGGCTTATCAGTGTACGGGGAGCAACTGTGTAGAGACTCGGCCTATCAGTGTAAGTGGAGCAACTGTGTAGAGACTCGGTTTATCAGTGTAAGGGGAGCAACTGTGTAGAGATTCGGCTTATTCATGTAAGGGGAGTAAATGTGTAGAGATTCGGCTTATCCATGTAAGGGGAGCAACTGTGTATATACTCGGCTTATCCATGTAAGGGGAGCAACTGTGTATATACTCGTCTTATCCATGTAATGGGAGCAACTGTGTAGAGACTCGGATTATCTATGTAAGGGAAGCAACTGTGCATAGAATCGGCTTATCAGTGTAAGGTGAGCAACTGTGTATATACTCGGCTTATCCATGTAAGGGGAGCAACTGTTTAGAGACTCGGTTTATCAGTGTAAGGGGAACAACTGTGTAGAGACTCGGTTTATCAGTGTAAGGGGAGCAACTCTGTAGAGACTCAGCTTATCAGTGTAAGCGGAGCAACTGTGTAGAGTCTCGGCTTATTCATGTAAGGGGAGCAACTGTGTAGAGTCTCGGCTTATCCGTGTAAGGGGAGCAACTGTGAATATACTCGGCTTATCCATGTAAGGGGAGCAACTGTGTATATACTCGGCTTATCCATGTAAGGGGAGCAACTGTGTAGAGACTCGGCTTATCCATGTAAGGGGAGCAACTGTGTATAGACTCGGCTTATCAGTGTAAGGAGAGCAACTGTGTAGAGACTCGGCTTATCAGTGTACGGGGAGCAACTGTGTAGAGACTCGGCCTATCCGTGTAAGTGGAGCAACTTGTATATACTCGGCTTATCAGTGTAAGGGTAGCAATTGTGTAGAGACTCGGCTTATCCATATAAGTTGAGTAATTATGTAGAGACTCGGCTTATCAGTGTAAGGGGAGTAACTGTGTAGAGACTCGGCTTATCAATGTAAGGGGAGCAACTGTGTAGAGACTCGGCTTATCCATGTAAGGGGAGCAACTGTGTATAGACTCGGCTTATCCATGTAAGGGGAGCAACTGTGTATAAACTCAGCTTATCCATGTAAGGGGAGCAACTGTGTATATACTCGGCTTATCCATGTAAGGGGAGCAACTGTGTATAGACTCGGCTTATGAGTGTAAGGGGAGCAACTGTGTAGAGACTAGGCTTATCAGTGTAAGGGGAGCAACTGTGTATATACCCGGCTTATCAGTGTAAGGGGAGCAACTGTGTAGAGACTCGGCTTATCCATATAAGGGGAGTAA
The DNA here is from genome assembly GCA_014843695.1 of Archivesica marissinica. Lineage (NCBI taxonomy): Eukaryota > Metazoa > Mollusca > Bivalvia > Venerida > Vesicomyidae > Archivesica > Archivesica marissinica. The sequence continues at coordinate 9,401 of JABXNX010000482.1, read as the reverse complement.
TTACGTAGTGACTCGGCTTATCAGTGTAAGGGGGGCAACTGTGTATATACTCGGCTTATCCATGTAAGGGTAGCAACTGTGTAGAGACTCAGCTTATCAGTGTAAAGGGGGCAAATTTGTGTAGAGACTTGGCTTATCCATGTAAGGGGAGCAACTGTACATATACTCGGCTTGTCCATGTAAGGGGAGTAATTATGTAGAGACTCGGCTTATCAGTGTAAGGGGAGCAACTGTGTGTATACTCGGCTTATCCATGTAAGGGGAGCAACTGTGTATAGACTCGGCTTATGAGTGTAAGGGGAGCAACTGTGTATATACTCGGCTTATCAGTGTAAGGGGAGCAACTGTGTAGAGACTCGGCTTATCCATATAAGGGGAGTAATTATGTAGAGACTCGGCTTATCAGTGTAAGGGGAGCAACTGTGTATATACTCGGCTTATCCATTTTAAGGGGAGCAACTGTGTATAGACTCGGCTTATCAGTGTACGGGGAGCAACTGTGTATATACTCGGCTTATCAGTGTAAGGGGAGCAACTGTGTAGAGAATCGGCTTATCCATATAAGGGGAGCAACTGTGTAGAGACTCGGCTTATCCATGTAAGGGGAGCAACTGTGTATATACTCGGCTTATCAGTGTAAGTGGAGCAACTGTGTAGAGACTCGGCTTATCAGTGTAAGGGGAGCAACTGTGCATAGACTCGGCTTATCCATGTAAGGGGAGCAACTGTGTAGAGACTCGGCTTATCCATGTAAGGGGAGCAACTGTGTATATACTCGGCTTATCCATGTAAGTGGAGCAACTGTGTAGAGACTCGGCTTATCCATGTAAGGGGAGCAACTGTGTATATATTCGGCGTATCCATGTAAGGGGAGCAACTGTGTAGAGACTCGGCCTATCAATGTAAGGGGAGCAACTGTGTAGAGACTCAGCTTATCCATGTAAGGGGAGCAACTGTGTAGAGACTCGGCTTATCCATGAAAGGGGAGCAACTGTGTAGAGACTCGGCTTATCAGTGTAAGGGGAGCAACTGTGTATATACTCGGCTTATCCATGTAAGGGGAGCAACTGTGTAGAGATTTGGCGTATCCATGTAAGGGGAGCAACTGTGTATATACTCGGCTTATCCATGTAAGGGGAGCAACTGTGTATATACTCGGCTTATCCATGTGCGGGGAGCAACTCTGTATATTCTCGGCATATCCATGTAAGGGGAGCAACTGTATAGAGACTGCTTATCCATGTAAGGGGAGCAACTGTGTATAGATTCAGCTTGTCAGTGTAAGTGGAGCAACTGTGTATAGATTCGGCGTATCAGTGTAAGGGGAGCAACTGTGTAGGGATTCGGCTTATCAGTGTAAGGGGAGCAACTGTGTATATACTCGGCTTATCCATGTAAGTGGAGCAACTGTGTATAGACTCGGCTTATCCATATAAGGGAAGTAATTATGTAGAGACTCGGCTTATCAGTGTAAGGGGAGTAACTGTGTAGAGACTCGGCTTATCAGTGTAAGGGGAACAACTGTGTAGAGACTCGGTTTATCAGTGTAAGGGGAGCAACTGTGTAGAGACTCAGCTTATCAGTGTAAGCGGAGCAACTGTGTAGAGTCTCGGCTTATTCATGTAAGGGGAGCAACTGTGTAGAGTCTCGGCTTATCCGTGTAAGTGGAGCAACTGTGTATATACTCGGCTTATCCATGTAAGGGGAGCAACTGTGTATATACTCAGCTTATCCATGTAAGGGGAGCAACTGTGTAGAGACTCGGCTTATCCATGTAAGGGGAGCAACTGTGTATAGACTCGGCTTATCAATGTAAGGAGAGCAACTGTGTAGAGACTCGGCTTATCAGTGTACGGGGAGCAACTGTGTAGAGACTCGGCCTATCAGTGTAAGTGGAGCAACTGTGTAGAGACTCGGTTTATCAGTGTAAGGGGAGCAACTGTGTAGAGACTCGGCTTATTCATGTAAGGGGAGTAAATGTGTAGAGATTCGGCTTATCCATGTAAGGGGAGCAACTGTGTATATACTCGGCTTATCCATGTAAGGGGAGCAACTGTGTATATACTCGTCTTATCCATGTAATGGGAGCAACTGTGTAGAGACTCGGATTATCTATGTAAGGGAAGCAACTGTGCATAGACTCGGCTTATCAGTGTAAGGTGAGCAACTGTGTATATACTCGGCTTATCCATGTAAGGGGAGCAACTGTTTAGAGACTCGGTTTATCAGTGTAAGGGGAACAACTGTGTGGAGACTCGGTTTATCAGTGTAAGGGGAGCAACTCTGTAGAGACTCAGCTTATCAGTGTAAGCGGAGCAACTGTGTAGTGTCTCGGCTTATTCATGTAAGGGGAGCAACTGTGTAGAGTCTCGGCTTATCCGTGTAAGGGGAGCAACTGTGAATATACTCGGCTTATCCATGTAAGGGGAGCAACTGTGTATATACTCGGCTTATCCATGTAAGGGGAGCAACTGTGTAGAGACTCGGCTTATCCATGTAAGGGGAGCAACTGTGTATAGACTCGGCTTATCAGTGTAAGGAGAGCAACTGTGTAGAGACTCGGCTTATCAGTGTACGGGGAGCAACTGTGTAGAGACTCGGCCTATCCGTGTAAGTGGAGCAACTTGTATATACTCGGCTTATCAGTGTAAGGGTAGCAATTGTGTAGAGACTCGGCTTATCCATATAAGTTGAGTAATTATGTAGAGACTCGGCTTATCAGTGTAAGGGGAGTAACTGTGTAGAGACTCGGCTTATCAATGTAAGGGGAGCAACTGTGTAGAGACTCGGCTTATCCATGTAAGGGGAGCAACTGTGTATAGACTCGGCTTATCCATGTAAGGGGAGCAACTGTGTATAAACTCAGCTTATCCATGTAAGGGGAGCAACTGTGTATATACTCGGCTTATCCATGTAAGGGGAGCAACTGTGTATAGACTCGGCTTATGAGTGTAAGGGGAGCAACTGTGTAGAGACTAGGCTTATCAGTGTAAGGGGAGCAACTGTGTATATACCCGGCTTATCAGTGTAAGGGGAGCAACTGTGTAGAGACTCGGCTTATCCATATAAGGGGAGTAATTACGTAGAGACTCGGCTTATCAGTGTAAGGGGGGCAACTGTGTATATACTCGGCTTATCCATGTAAGGGGAGCAACTGTGTAGAGACTCAGCTTATCAGTGTAAAGGGGGCAAATTTGTGTAGAGACTTGGCTTATCCATGTAAGGGGAGCAACTGTACATATACTCGGCTTGTCCATGTAAGGGGAGTAATTATGTAGAGACTCGGCTTATCAGTGTAAGGGGAGCAACTGTGTATATACTCGGCTTATCCATGTAAGGGGAGCAACTGTGTATAGACTCGGCTTATGAGTGTAAGGGGAGCAACTGTGTATATACTCGGCTTATCAGTGTAAGGGGAGCAACTGTGTAGAGACTCGGCTTATCCATATAAGGGGAGTAATTATGTAGAGACTCGGCTTATCAGTGTAAGGGGAGCAACTGTGTATATACTCGGCTTATCCATTTTAAGGGGAGCAACTGTGTATAGACTCGGCTTATCAGTGTACGGGGAGCAACTGTGTATATACTCGGCTTATCAGTGTAAGGGGAGCAACTGTGTAGAGACTCGGCTTATCCATATAAGGGGAGCAACTGTGTAGAGACTCGGCTTATCCATGTAAGGGGAGCAACTGTGTATATACTCGGCTTATCAGTGTAAGTGGAGCAACTGTGTAGAGACTCGGCTTATCAGTGTAAGGGGAGCAACTGTGCATAGACTCGGCTTATCCATGTAAGGGGAGCAACTGTGTAGAGACTCGGCTTATCCATGTAAGGGGAGCAACTGTGTATATACTCGGCTTATCCATGTAAGTGGAGCAACTGTGTAGAGACTCGGCTTATCCATGTAAGGGGAGCAACTGTGTATATATTCGGCGTATCCATGTAAGGGGAGCAACTGTGTAGAGACTCGGCCTATCAATGTAAGGGGAGCAACTGTGTAGAGACTCAGCTTATCCATGTAAGGGGAGCAACTGTGTAGAGACTCGGCTTATCCATGAAAGGGGAGCAACTGTGTAGAGACTCGGCTTATCAGTGTAAGGGGAGCAACTGTGTATATACTCGGCTTATCCATGTAAGGGGAGCAACTGTGTAGAGATTTGGCGTATCCATGTAAGGGGAGCAACTGTGTATATACTCGGCTTATCCATGTAAGGGGAGCAACTGTGTATATACTCGGCTTATCCATGTGCGGGGAGCAACTCTGTATATTCTCGGCATATCCATGTAAGGGGAGCAACTGTATAGAGACTGCTTATCCATGTAAGGGGAGCAACTGTGTATAGATTCAGCTTGTCAGTGTAAGTGGAGCAACTGTGTATAGATTCGGCGTATCAGTGTAAGGGGAGCAACTGTGTAGGGATTCGGCTTATCAGTGTAAGGGGAGCAACTGTGTATATACTCGGCTTATCCATGTAAGTGGAGCAACTGTGTATAGACTCGGCTTATCCATGTAAGGGGAGTAACTGTGTATAGATTCGTCTTGTCAGTGTAAGGAGAGCAACTGTGTATAGATTCGGCTTATCAGTGTAAGGGGAGCAACTGTGTATATACTCGGCTTATCCATGTAAGGGGAGCAACTGTGTAGAGACTCGGCTTATCCATGTAAGGGGAGCAACTGTGCATAGACTCGGCTTATCAGTGTAAGGGGAGCAACTGTGTAGAGACTCGGCTTATCCATGTAAGGGAAGCAACTGTGTATAGATTCGGCTTATCCATGTAAGGGGAGCAACTGTGTATAGACTCGGCTTATCAGTGTAAGGGGAGCAACTGTGTATAGACTCGGCTTATCCATGTAAGGGGAGCAACTGTGAATAGACTCGGCTTATCAGTGTAAGGGGAGCAACTGTGTATATACTCGGCTTATCCATGTAAGGGGAGCAACTGTGCATAGACTCGGCTTATCCATGTAAGGGGAGCAACTGTGTAGAGACTCGGCTTATCCATGTAAGGGGAGCAACTGTGTATAGACTCGGCTTATCAGTATAAGGGGAGCAACTCTGTAGAGACTCGGCTTATCAGTGTAAGGGGAGCAACTGTGTAGAGACTCGGCATATCCATGTAAGGGGAGCAACTGTGTAGAGACTCAGTTTATCAGTGTAAGGGGAGCAACTGTGTAGAGACTCGGTTTATCAGTGTAAGGGGAGCAACTGTGTAGAGACTCAGCTTATCAGAGTAAGGGGAGCAACTGTGTAGAGACTCGGCTTATCCATGTAAGGGGAGCAACTGTGTAGAGACTCGGCTTATCCATGTAAGGGGAGCAACTGTGTATATACTCGGCTTATCCATGTAAGGGGAGCAACTGTGTAGAGACTCGGTTATCAGTGTAAGTGGAGCAACTGTGTAGAGACTCGGCTTATTCATGTAAGGGGAGCAACTGTGTAGAGACTCGGCTTATCCATGTAAGGGGAGCAACTGTGTATATACTCGGCTTATCCATGTAAGGGGAGCAACTGTGTATATACTCGGCTTATCCATGTAAGGGGAGCAACTGTGTAGAGACTCGGCTTATCCATGTAAGGGGAGCAACTGTGTAGAGACTCGGCTTATCAGTGTAAGGGGAGCAACTGTGTAGAGACTCGGCTTATCATGTAAGGGGAGCAACTGTGTAGAGACTCGGCTTATCCATGTAAGGGGAGCAACTGTGTATAGACTCGGCTTATCCATGTAAGGGGAGCAACTGTGTATAGACTCGGCTTATCCATGTAAGGGGAGCAACTGTGTATAGACTCGGCTTATCATGTAAGGGGAGCAACTGTGTAGAGACTCGGCTTATCCATGTAAGGGGAGCAACTGTGTAGAGACTCGGCTTATCATGTAAGGGGAGCAACTGTGTAGAGACTCGGCTTATCCATGTAAGGGGAGCAACTGTGTAGAGACTCGGCTTATCAGTGTAAGGGGAGCAACTGTGTAGAGACTCGGCTTATCATGTAAGGGGAGCAACTGTGTAGAGACTCGGCTTATCATGTAAGGGGAGCAACTGTGTAGAGACTCGGCTTATCCATGTAAGGGGAGCAACTGTGTATATACTCGGCTTATCCATGTAAGGGGAGCAACTGTGTATATACTCGGCTTATCCATGTAAGGGGAGCAACTGTGTAGAGACTCGGCTTATCCATGTAAGGGGAGCAACTGTGTATAGACTCGGCTTATCAGTGTAAGGAGAGCAACTGTGTAGTGACTCGGCTTATCAGTGTACGGGGAGCAACTGTGTAGAGACTCGGCCTATAAGTGTAAGTGGAGCAACTGTGTATAGACTCGGCTTATCAGTGTAAGGGAAGCAACTGTGTAGAGACTCGGCTTATCCATATAAGGGGAGTAATTATGTATGTAGAGACTCGGCTTATCAGGGTAAGGGGAGCAACTTTGTAGAGACTCGGCTTATCAGTGTATGGGGAGCAACTGTGTAGAGACTCGGCTTATCAGTGTAAGGGGAGCAACTGTGTATAGACTCGGCTTATCCATGTAAGGGGAGCAACTGTGTAGAGACTCGGCTTATCCATATAAGGGGAGCAACTGTGTAGAGACTCGGCTTATCCATGTAAGGGGAGCAACTGTGTATATACTCGGCTTATCAGTGTAAGGGGAGCAACTGTGTAGAGACTCGGCTTATCAGTGTAAGGGGAGCAACTGTGTATAGACTCGGCTTATCCATGTAAGGGGAGCAACTGTGTAGAGACTCGGCTTATCCATGTAAGGGGAGCAACTGTGTATATACTCGGCTTATCCATGTAAGTGGAGCAACTGTGTAGAGACTCGGCTTATCCATGTAAGGGGAGCAACTGTGTATATACTCGGCTTATCCATGTAAGGGGAGCAACTGTGTAGAGACTCGGCTTATCCATGTAAGGGGAGCAACTGTGTAGAGACTCGGCTTATCCATGTAAGGGGAGCAACTGTGTAGAGACTCGGCTTATCCATGTAAGGGGAGCAACTGTGTAGAGACTCGGCTTATCCATGTAAGGGGAGCAACTGTGTATAGACTCGGCTTATCCATGTAAGGGGAGCAACTGTGTATAGACTCGGCTTATCAGTGTAAGGGGAGCAACTGTGTATATACTCGGCTTATCAGTGTAAGGGGAGCAACTGTGTAGAGACTCGGCTTATCCATATAAGGGGAGAATTATGTAGAGACTCGGCTTATCAGTGTAAGGGGAGCAACTGTGTATATACTCGGCTTATCCATGTAAGGGGAGCAACTGTGTATAGACTCGGCTTATCATGTAAGGGGAGCAACTGTGTATAGACTCGGCTTATCCATGTAAGGGGAGCAACTGTGTAGAGACTCGGCTTATCCATGTAAGGGGAGCAACTGTGTAGACTCGGCTTATCAGTGTAAGGGGAGCAACTGTGTAGAGACTCGGCTTATCCATGTAAGGGGAGCAACTGTGTATAGACTCGGCTTATCCATGTAAGGGGAGCAACTGTGTAGAGACTCGGCTTATCCATGTAAGGGGAGCAACTGTGTAGAGACTCGGCTTATCAATGTAAGGGGAGCAACTGTGTAGAGACTCGGCTTATCCATGTAAGGGGAGCAACTGTGTATATACTCGGCTTATCCATGTAAGGGGAGCAACTGTGTAGAGACTCGGCTTATCCATGTAAGGGGAGCAACTGTGTAGAGACTGCTTATCCATGTAAGGGGAGCAACTGTGTATAGACTCGGCTTATCTGTAAGGGGAGCAACTGTGTATAGACTCGGCTTATCAGTGTAAGGGGAGCAACTGTGTAGAGACTCGGCTTATCAGTGTAAGGGGAGCAACTGTGTATAGACTCGGCTTATCCATGTAAGGGGAGCAACTGTGTATAGACTCGGCTTATCCATGTAAGGGGAGCAACTGTGTATAGACTCGGCTTATCCATGTAAGGGGAGCAACTGTGATACTCGGCTTATCCATGTAAGGGGAGCAACTGTGTAGAGACTCGGCTTATCCATGTAAGGGGAGCAACTGTGTATAGACTCGGCTTCCATGTAAGGGGAGCAACTGTGTAGAGACTCGGCTTATCAGTGTAAGGGGAGCAACTGTGTAGAGACTCGGCTTATCAGTGTAAGGGGAGCAACTGTGTAGAGACTCGGCTTATCAGTGTAAGGGGAGCAACTGTGTAGAGACTCGGCTTATCCATGTAAGGGGAGCAACTGTGTAGAGACTCGGCTTATCCATGTAAGGGGAGCAACTGTGTATATACTCGGCTTATCCATGTAAGGGGAGCAACTGTGTAGAGACTCGGCTTATCAGTGTAAGGGAGCAACTGTGTAGAGACTCGGCTTATCCATGTAAGGGGAGCAACTGTGTATAGACTCGGCTTATCCATGTAAGGGGAGCAACTGTGTATATACTCGGCTTATCCATGTAAGGGGAGCAACTGTGTATATACTCGGCTTATCCATGTAAGGGAACAACTGTGTAGAGACTCGGTTTATCAGTGTAAGGGGAACAACTGTGTAGAGACTCGGCTTATCAGTGTAAGGGGAGCAACTGTGTAGAGACTCGGCTTATCCATGTAAGGGGAGCAACTGTGTATAGACTCGGCTTATCAGTGTAAGGGGAGCAACTGTGTATAGACTCGGCTTATCAGTGTAAGGGGAGCAACTGTGTAGAGACTCGGCTTATCCATATAAGGGGCGTAATTATGAAGAGACTCGGCTTATCAGTGTAAGGGGAGCAACTGTGTAGAGACTCGACTTATCAGTGTAAGGGGAGCAACTGTGTATATACTCGGCTTATCCATGTAAGGGGAGCAACTGTGTAGAGACTCGGTTTATCAGTGTAAGGGGAGCAACTGTGTAGAGACTCAGTTTATCAGTGTAAGGGGAGCAATTGTGTAGAGACTCAGCTTATCAGTGTAAGGGGAGCAACTGTGTAGAGACTCGGCTTATCCATGTAAGGGGAGCAACTGTGTATAGACTCGGCTTATCCATGTAAGGGGAGCAACTGTGTATATACTCGGCTTATCCATGTAAGGGGAGCAACTGTGTAGAGACTCGGCTTATCCATGTAAGGGGAGCAACTGTGTATAGACTCGGCTTATCCATGTAAGGAGAGCAACTGTGTAGAGACTCGGCTTATCCATGTAAGGGGAGCAACTGTGTAGAGACTCGGCCTATAAATGTAAGTGGAGCAACTGTGTATAGACTCGGCTTATCAGTGTAAGGGAAGCAACTGTGTAGAGACTCGGCTTATCCATATAAGGGGAGCAAATGATGTAGAGACTCGGCTTATCAGTGTAAGTGGAGCAACTTTGTAGAGACTCGGCTTATCAGTGTATGGGGAGCAACTGTGTAGATACTCGGCTTATCAATGTAAGGGGAGCAACTGTGTATAGACTCGGCTTATCCATGTAAG
>JABXNX010000481.1:0-16634 GCA_014843695.1 Archivesica marissinica | reverse complement strand
TTACTTCTAAATGTAAGATACAAATTACTTCTAAATGTAAAATACAAATTACTTCTAACTGTAAAATACAAATTACTTCTAAATGTAAAATACAAATTACTTCTAAATGTAAAATACAAATTACTTCTAACTGTAAGATACAAATTACTTCTAAATGTAAGATACAAATTACTTCTAACTGTAATATACAAATTACTTCTAAATGTAAAATACAAATTACCTCTAACTGTAAAATACAAATTACTTCTAAATGTAAAATACAAATTACTTCTAAATGTAAAATACAAATTACTTCTAACTGTAAGATACAAATTACTTCTAAATGTAAGATACAAATTACTTCTAAATGTAAAATACAAATTACTTCTAAATGTAAGATTCAAATTACTTCTAAATGTAAGATACAAATTACTTCTAAATGTAAGAAACAAATAACTTCTAAATGTAAGATACAAATTACTTCTAAATGTAAGATTCAAATTACTTCTAAATGTAAGATACAAATTACTTCTAACTGTAAGATACAAATTACTTCTAACTGTAAGATACAAATTACTTCTAACTGTAAGATACAAATTACTTCTAAATGTAAGATACAAATTACTTCTAACTGTAAGATACAAATTACTTCTAAATGTAAGATACAAATTACTTCTAAATGTAAGATACAAATTACTTCTAACTGTAAGATACAAATTACTTCTAAATGTAAGATACAAACTACTTCTAAATGTAAGATGCAAATTACTTCTAAATGTAAGATACAAATTACTTCTAACTGTAAGATACAAATTACAAATATATGATAAAGATTACTTCTAAGCTTCGCAAATCACAATTATAATAATATAAATGGTTTGGGTCACAAGTGTTAAGAACATTAGAAAACGGCCCGAACCAGAACGTAACACTAGTGTAAAATTAAACATTTACTGATGATTAGAAAAACTAAATAAATTATTAAATCTTGACAAATATCCTACATGGAACATTTGCTGAAGACACCAGGCACTGTAATCACTTTAATTAACATGGTGGTGTTGAGGGACATTACGTTACGTTGGTGTTGAGGAACATTACTTTACGTTGGTGTTGAGGAACATTACGTTACGTTGGTGTTGAGGGACATTACGTTACATTGGTGTTAAGGAATATTACGTTACGTTGGTGTTGAGGAACATTACGTTACGTTGGTTTTGAGGAACATTACGTTACGTTGGTGTTGAGGGACATTACGTTACGCTGGTGTTGAGGAACATTACTTTACGTTGGTGTTGAGGGACATTACGTTACGTTGGTGTTGAGGAACATTACTTTACGTTGGTTTTGAGGAACATTACTTTACGTTGGAGTGAACATTACTTTACGTTGGTGTTGAGGAACATTACTTTACGTTGGTGTTGAGGAATGTTACTTTACGATGGTGTTGAGGAACATTACGTTACGCTGGTGTTGAGGAACATTACGTTACGTTGGTGTTGAGGAACGTTACTTTACGTTGGTGTTGAGGAACATTACTTTACGTTGGTATTGAGGAACATTACGTTATGTTGGTGTTGAGGAACATTACGTTACGTTGGTGTTGAGGAACGCTGGTGTTGAGGAACATTACGTTATGTTGGTGTTGAGGAACATTACGTTACGTTGGTGTTGAGGAACGTTGGTGTTGAGGAACATTACTTTACGTTGGTGTTGAGGAACATTACGTTATGTTGGTGTTGAGGAACATTACGTTACGTTGGTGTTGAGGAACGTTGGTGTTGAGGAACATTACTTTACGTTGGTGTTGAGGAACGTTGGTGTTGAGGAACATTACGTTACGTTGGTGTTGAGGAACATTACGTTACGTTGGTGTTGAGGAACGTTACTTTACGTTGGTGTTGAGGAACATTACGTTACGTTGGTGTTGAGGAACGTTACTTTACGTTGGTGTTGAGGAACATTACTTTACGCTGTTGTTGAGGAACGTTGGTGTTGAGGAACATTACTTTACGTTGGAGTTGAAGAACATTACTTTACGCTGGTGTTGAGGAACATTACTTTACGTTGGTGTTGAGGAACATTACTTTACGTTGGTGTTGAGGAACGTTACTTTACGTTGGTGTTGAGGAACGTTGGTGTTGAGGAACATTACTTTACGTTGGTGTTGAGGAACATTACTTTACGTTGGTGTTGAGGAACATTACTTTACGTTGGTGTTGAGGAACATTGGTGTTGAGGAACATTACGTTACGTTGGTGTTGAGGGACATTACGTTACGTTGGTGTTGAGGAACATTACGTTACGTTGGTGTTGAGGGACATTACTTTACGTTGGTGTTGAGGAACATTGGTGTTGAGGAACATTACGTTACGTTGGTGTTGAGGAACATTACGTTACGTTGGTGTTGAGGAACGTTACTTTACGTTGGTGTTGAGGAACATTACGTTACGTTGGTGTTGAGGAACATTACTTTACGTTGGTGTTGAGGAACGTTGGTGTTGAGGAACATTACTTTACGTTGGTGTTGAGGGACATTACGTTACGTTGGTGTTGAGGAACATTACTTTACGTTGGTGTTGAGGAACATTGGTGTTGAGGAACATTACTTTACGTTGGTGTTGAGGAACATTACGTTACGTTGGTGTTGAGGAACGTTACTTTACGTTGGTATTGAGGAACATTACGTTACGTTGGTGTTGAGGAACATTACGTTACGTTGGTGTTGAGGAACATTACTTTACGTTGGTGTTGAGGAACATTGGTGTTGAGGAACATTACGTTACGTTGGTGTTGAGGAACATTACGTTACGTTGGTGTTGAGGAACATTACGTTACGTTGGTGTTGAGGAACATTACTTTACGTTGGTGTTGAGGAACATTACTTTACGTTGGTGTTGAGGGACATTACTTTACGGTGGGGTTGAGGAACATTACGTTACGTTGGTGTTGAGGAACGTTACTTTACGTTGGTGTTGAGGAACATTACTTTACGTTGGAGTGAACATTACTTTACGTTGGTGTTGAGGAACATTACGTTACGTTGATGTTGAGGGACATTACGTTACGCTGGTGTCGAGGAACATTACTTTACGTTGGTGTTGAGGAACATTACGTTACGTTGGTTTTGAGGGACATTACGTTACGTTGGTGTTGAGGAACATTACTTTACGTTGGTGTTGAGGAACATTACTTTACGTAGGAGTGAACATTACTTTACGTTGGTGTTGAGGAACATTACTTTACGTTGGTGTTGAGGAACATTACTTTACGTTGGTGTTGAGGAACGTTGGTGTTGAGGAACATTACGTTACGTTGTTGTTGAGGGACATTACGTTACGTTGGTGTTGAGGAACATTACGTTACGTTGGTGTTGAGGGACATTACTTTACGTTGGTGTTGAGGAACGTTGGTGTTGAGGAACATTACGTTACGTTGGTGTTGAGGAACATTACGTTACGTTTGTGTTGAGGAACGTTACTTTACGTTGGTGTTGAGGAACATTACGTTAAGTGGGTGTTGAGGAACATTACTTTACGTTGGTGTTGAGGAACGTTGGTGTTGAGGAATATTACTTTACGTTGGTGTTGAGGGACATTACGTTACGTTGGTGTTGAGGAACATTACTTTACGTTGGTGTTGAGGAACATTACGTTACGTTGGTGTTGAGGAACATTACTTTACGTTGGTGTTGAGGAACATTGGTGTTGAGGAACATTACGTTACGTTGGTGTTGAGGAACATTACGTTACGTTGGTGTTGAGGAACATTACGTTACGTTGGTGTTGAGGAACATTACTTTACGTTGGTGTTGAGGAACATTACTTTACGTTGGTGTTGAGGAACATTACGTTACGTTGGTGTTGAGGGACATTACTTTACGGTGGTGTTGAGGAACATTACGTTACGTTGGTGTTGAGGAACGTTACTTTACGTTGGTGTTGAGGAACATTACTTTACGTTGGAGTGAACATTACTTTACGTTGGTGTTGAGGAACATTACTTTACGTTGGTGTTGAGGAACGTTACTTTACGTTGGTGTTGAGGAACGTTGGTGTTGAGGAACATTACTTTACGTTGGTGTTGAGGAACATTACTTTACGTTGGTGTTGAGGAACATTACTTTACGTTGGTGTTGAGGAACATTGGTGTTGAGGAACATTACGTTACGTTGGTGTTGAGGGACATTACGTTACGTTGGTGTTGAGGAACATTACGTTACGTTGGTGTTGAGGGACATTACTTTACGTTGGTGTTGAGGAACATTGGTGTTGAGGAACATTACGTTACGTTGGTGTTGAGGAACATTACGTTACGTTGGTGTTGAGGAACGTTACTTTACGTTGGTGTTGAGGAACATTACGTTACGTTGGTGTTGAGGAACATTACTTTACGTTGGTGTTGAGGAACGTTGGTGTTGAGGAACATTACTTTACGTTGGTGTTGAGGGACATTACGTTACGTTGGTGTTGAGGAACATTACTTTACGTTGGTGTTGAGGAACATTGGTGTTGAGGAACATTACTTTACGTTGGTGTTGAGGAACATTACGTTACGTTGGTGTTGAGGAACGTTACTTTACGTTGGTATTGAGGAACATTACGTTACGTTGGTGTTGAGGAACATTACGTTACGTTGGTGTTGAGGAACATTACTTTACGTTGGTGTTGAGGAACATTGGTGTTGAGGAACATTACGTTACGTTGGTGTTGAGGAACATTACGTTACGTTGGTGTTGAGGAACATTACGTTACGTTGGTGTTGAGGAACATTACTTTACGTTGGTGTTGAGGAACATTACTTTACGTTGGTGTTGAGGGACATTACTTTACGGTGGTGTTGAGGAACATTACGTTACGTTGGTGTTGAGGAACGTTACTTTACGTTGGTTTTGAGGAACATTACTTTACGTTGGAGTGAACATTACTTTACGTTGGTGTTGAGAAACATTACGTTACGTTGATGTTGAGGGACATTACGTTACGCTGGTGTCGAGGAACATTACTTTACGTTGGTGTTGAGGAACATTACGTTACGTTGGTTTTGAGGGACATTACGTTACGTTGGTGTTGAGGAACATTACTTTACGTTGGTGTTTAGGAACATTACTTTACGTAGGAGTGAACATTACTTTACGTTGGTGTTGAGGAACATTACTTTACGTTGGTGTTGAGGAACATTACTTTACGTTGGTGTTGAGGAACGTTGGTGTTGAGGAACATTACGTTACGTTGGTGTTGAGGGACATTACGTTACGTTGGTGTTGAGGAACATTACGTTACGTTGGTGTTGAGGGACATTACTTTACGTTGGTGTTGAGGAACGTTGGTGTTGAGGAACATTACGTTACGTTGGTGTTGAGGAACATTACGTTACGTTTGTGTTGAGGAACGTTACTTTACGTTGGTGTTGAGGAACATTACGTTAAGTGGGTGTTGAGGAACATTACTTTACGTTGGTGTTGAGGAACGTTGGTGTTGAGGAATATTACTTTACGTTGGTGTTGAGGGACATTACGTTACGTTGGTGTTGAGGAACATTACTTTACGTTGGTGTTGAGGAACATTACGTTACGTTGGTGTTGAGGAACATTACTTTACGTTGGTGTTGAGGAACATTGGTGTTGAGGAACATTACGTTACGTTGGTGTTGAGGAACATTACGTTACGTTGGTGTTGAGGAACATTACGTTACGTTGGTGTTGAGGAACATTACGTTACGTTGGTGTTGAGGAACATTACTTTACGTTGGTGTTGAGGAACATTACTTTACGTTGGTGTTGAGGGACATTACTTTACGGTGGTGTTGAGGAACATTACGTTACGTTGGTGTTGAGGAACGTTACTTTACGTTGGTGTTGAGGAACATTACTTTACGTTGGAGTGAACATTACTTTACGTTGGTGTTGAGGAACATTACTTTACGTTGGTGTTGAGGAACGTTACTTTACGTTGGTGTTGAGGAACATTACGTTACGCTGGTGTTGAGGAACATTACGTTACGTTGGTGTTGAGAACGTTACTTTACGTTGGTGTTGAGGAACATTACTTTACGTTGGTATTGAGGAACATTACTTTACGTTGGTGTCGAGGGACATTAAGTTACGTTGGTGTTGATGAACATTACGTTACGTTGGTGTTGAGGAACATTACGTTACGTTGGTGTTGAGGGACATTACGTTACGTTGGTGTTGAGGAACATTACGTTACGTTGGTGTTGAGGAACGTTACTTTACGTTGATGTTGAGGAACATTACGTTACGCTGGTGTTGAGGAACATTACTTTACGTTGGAGTTGAGGAACATTAGTTTACGTTGGTGTTGAGGAACATTACTTTACGCTTGTGTTGAGGAACATTACTTTACGTTGGTGTTGAGGAACATTACTTTACGTTGGTGTTGAGGAACGTTACTTTACGTTGGTGTTGAGGGACATTACTTTACGGTGGTGTTGAGGAACATTACGTTACGTTGGTGTTGAGGAACATTACGTTACGTTGGTGTTGAGGAACATTACGTTACGTTGGTGTTGAGGAACATTACTTTACGTTGGTGTTGAGGAACATTACTTTACGTTGGTGTTGAGGAACGTTGGTGTTGAGGAACATTACATTACGTTGGTGTTGAGGGACATTACTTTACGTTGGTGTTGAGGAACATTGGTGTTGAGGAACATTACGTTACGTTGGTGGTGAGGAACATTACGTTACGTTGGTGTTGAGGAACATTACGTTACGTTGGTGTTGAGGAACATTACTTTACGTTGGTGTTGAGGAACATTACGTTACGCTGGTGTTGAGGAACATTACTTTACGTTGGTGTTGAGGAACATTACTTTACGTTGGTGTTGAGGAACGTTGGTGTTGAGGAACATTACATTACGTTGGTGTTGAGGGACATTACTTTACGTTGGTGTTGAGGAACATTGGTGTTGAGGAACATTACGTTACGTTGGTGTTGAGGAACATTACGTTACGTTGGTGTTGAGGAACATTACGTTACGTTGGTGTTGAGGAACATTACTTTACGTTGGTGTTGAGGAACATACGTTACGCTGGTGTTGAGGAACATTACTTTACGTTGGTGTTGAGGAACATTACGTTACGTTGGTGTTGAGGAACATTACGTTACGTTGGTGTTGAGGAACATTACGTTACGTTGGTGTTGAGGAACATTACGTTACGCTGGTGTTGAGGAACATTACTTTACGTTGGTGTTGAGGAACATTACGTTACGTTGGTGTTGAGGAACATTACGTTACGTTGGTGTTGAGGAACATTACGTTACGTTGGTGTTGAGGAACATTACTTTACGTTGGTGTTGAGGAACATTACTTTACGCTGGTGTTGAGGAACATTACGTTACGTTGGTGTTGAGGAACATTACTTTACGCTGGTGTTGAGGAACATTACGTTACGTTGGTGTTGAGGAACATTACGTTACGTTGGTGTTGAGGAACATTACTTTACGCTGGTGTTGAGGAACATTACGTTACGTTGGTGTTGAGGAACATTACGTTACGTTGGTGTTGAGGAACATTACTTTACGTTGGTGTTGAGGAACATTGGTGTTGAGGAACATTACGTTACGTTGGTGTTGAGGAACATTACGTTACGTTGGTGTTGAGGAACGTTACTTTACGTTGGTGTTGAGGAACATTACGTTACGTTGGTGTTGAGGAACATTACGTTACGTTGGTGTTGAGGAACATTACTTTACGTTGGTGTTGAGGAACGTTACGTTACGCTGGTGTTGAGGAACGTTACGTTACGTTGGTGTTGAGGAACATTACTTTACGCTGGTGTTGAGGAACGTTACGTTACGCTGGTGTTGAGGAACGTTACTTTACGTTTGTGTTGAGGAACATTACTTTACGTTTGTGTTGAGGAACGTTACTTTACGTTGGTGTTGAGGAACATTACGTTACGTTGGTGTTGAGGAACATTACTTTACGTTGGTGTTGAGGAACTCTGGTGTTGAGGAACATTACTTTACGCTGTTGTTGAGGAACGTTGGTGTTGAGGAACATTACTTTACGTTGGTGTTGAGGAACATTACTTTACGTTGGTGTTGAGGAACATTACTTTACGTTGGTGTTGAGGAACATTACTTTACGTTGGTGTTGAGGAACATTACGTTACGTTGGTGTTGAGGAACATTACGTTACGTTGGTGTTGAGGAACATTACTTTACGTTGGTGTTGAGGAACTCTGGTGTTGAGGAACATTACTTTACGCTGTTGTTGAGGAACATTACTTTACGTTGGTGTTGAGGAACGTTGGTGTTGAGGAACGTTACGTTACGTTGGTGTTGAGGGACATTACTTTACATTGGTGTTGAGGAACATTACTTTACGTTGGTGTTGAGGAACGTTACGTTACGTTGGTGTTGAGGGACATTACGTTACGCTGGTGTTGAGGAACATTACGTTACGTTGTTGTTGAGGAACATTACTTTACGTTGGTGTTTAGGAACGTTACGTTACGTTGGTGTTGAGGAACGTTGGTGTTGAGGAACATTACGTTACGTTGTTGTTGAGGAACATTACTTTACGTTGGTGTTTAGGAACGTTACGTTACGTTGGTGTTGAGGAACGTTGGTGTTGAGGAACATTACTGTGTTCCGTGTATACATGTCCAGTGTATACGAGTATCCCGTGTATACAAATGTCCCGTGTATACAAATGTCCCGTGTATACAAATGCCCCGTGTATACGAGTATCCCGTGTATACATGTCCCGTGCATGCGAGTGTCCCGTGTATACAAATGTCCCGTGTATACGAGTATCCCGTGTATACATGTCCAGTGTATGCGAGTGTCACGTATATACAAATGTCCAGTGTATGCGAGTGTCCCGTGTATGCGAGTATCCAGTGTATACAAATGTCCAGTGTATGCGAGTGTCCCGTGTATACAAATGTCCCGTGTATACAAATATCCCGTGTATACGAATGTCCCGTGTATACAAATGTCCCGTGTATACAAATGTCCCGGTTATACAAATGTCCCGAGTATACAAATGTCCCGTGTATACAAATGTCCCGAGTATACAAATGTCCCGTGTATACAAATGACCCGTGTATGCGAGTATCCCGTGTATACAAATGTCCCGTGTATACAAATGTCCCGTGTATACGAGTGTCCCGTGTATACAAATGTCCCGTGTATACAAATGTCCCGTGTATACGAATGTCCCGTGTATACGAGTGTCCCGTGTATGTGAGTATCCCGTGTATACAAATGTCCCGTGTATACGAATGTCCCGTGTATACAAATGTCCCGTGTATACAAATGTCCCGTGTATACGAGTGTCCCGTGTATGCAAATGTCCCGTGTATACCAATGTCCCGTGTATACAAATGTCCCGTGTAAACAAATGTCCTGTGTATACGAGTGTCCCGTGTATACAAATGTCCCGTGTATACGAGTGTCCCGTGTATACAAATGTCCCGTGTATATGAATGTCCCGTGTATACAAATGTCCCGTGTATACGAGTGTCCCGTGTATACAAATGTCCCGTGTATGCGAGTGTCCCGTGTATACAAATGTCCCGTGTATGCGAGTGTTCCGTGTATACAAATGTCGAGTGTATGCGAGTGTTCCGTGTATACAAATGTCCCGTGTATACAAATGTCCCGTGTATACAAATGTCCCGTGTATACAAATGTCCCGAGTATACAAATGTCCCGTGTATGCGAGTATCCCGTGTATACAAATGTCCAGTGTATGCGAATGTCCCGTGTATACAAATGTCCCGTGTATACAAATGTCCCGTGTATACGAATGTCCCGTGTATACAAATGTCCCGTGTATACGAGTGTCCCGTGTATACAAATGTCCCGTGTATACGAGTGACCCGTGTATACAAATGTCCCGTGTATACAAGTGTCCCGTATATGCGAGTATCCCGTGTATACAAATGTCCAGTGTATACGAGTGTCCCGTGTATACAAATGTCCCGTGTATACAAATGTCCCGTGTATACGAATGTCCCGTGTATACAAATGTCCCGTGTATACGAATGTCCCGTGTATACAAATGTCCCGTGTATACGAGTGTCCCGTGTATACAAATGTCCCGTGTATACGAGTGTCCCGTGTATACAAATGTCCAGTGTATGCGAGAGTCCCGTGTATACAAATGTCCCGTGTATACAAATGTCCCGTGCATACGAGTGTCCCGTGTATACGAGTGCCCCGTGCATACTAGTGTCCCGTGTATACGAATGGCCCTTGCATACGAGTGTCCCGTGCATACGAGTGCCCCGTGTATATGAGTTTCACGTGTATACGAGTGTCCCGAGTATACGAGTGTCACGTGTATACGAGTGTCCCGTGTATACGAGTGCCCCGTGCATACGAATGTCCCGTGTATATGAGTTTCACGTGTATACGAGTGTCCCGTGTATACGAGTGTCCCGTGTATACGAGTGTCCCGTGTATACGATTGGCCCGTGTATACAAGTGCTCCGTGCATACGAGGAGTGCCCCGTGTATACGAGTGTCCCGTTTATACAAGTGTCCCGTGTATTCGAGGGCCCCGTTCATACAAGTATCCCGTGTATACGAGTGTCCCATGTATACAAATGTCCAGTGTATACGAGTGTCCCGTGTATACGAGTGTCCCGTGCATACGAGTGCCCAGTGTATACGAGTGCCCCGTGTATAGGAGTGTCCCGTGTATACGAGTGTCCCATGTATACAAATGTCCAGTGTATACGAGTGTTCCGTGTATGCGAGTGTTCCGTGTATACGAGTGTCACGTGTATACAAGTTCCCGTGTATACAAATG
Organism: Archivesica marissinica; assembly: GCA_014843695.1. Classification (NCBI taxonomy): domain Eukaryota; kingdom Metazoa; phylum Mollusca; class Bivalvia; order Venerida; family Vesicomyidae; genus Archivesica; species Archivesica marissinica. The sequence continues at coordinate 5,864 of JABXNX010000481.1, read as the reverse complement.
GCCCGTGCATACGAGTGTCCCGTGCATACGAGTGCCCCGTGCATACGAGTGTCCCGTGTATACGAGTGTCCCGTGCATACTAGTGTCCCGTGTATACGAATGGCCCGTGCATACGAGTGTCCCGTGCATACGAGTACCCCGTGTATATGAGTTTCACGTGTATACAAGTGTCCCGTGTATACAAATGTCCCGTGCATACGAGTGTCCCGTGCATACGAGTGTCCCGTGCATACGAGCGTCCCGTGTATACGAGTGTCCCGTGTATACAAATGTCCCGTGCATGCGAGTGTCCGGTGTATGCTAGTGTCCGGTGTATGCAAGCTTCCCCGTGTATGCGAGTGTCCCGTGTATGCGAGTGTCCCGTGTATACAAATGTCCCGTGTATGCGATTTTCCCCGTGTATTCAACTGTCCCGTGTATGAGTGTATCCCGTGTATACGAGTGTCTCGTGTATGCGAGTGTCTCGTGTATGCGAGTGTCCAGTGTATACGAGTGTCCCGTGTATACAAATGTCCAGTGTATGCGAGTGTCCCGTGAATACGAGTGTCTCGTGTATGCGAGTGTCTCGTGTTTGCGAGTGACCCGTGTATACGAGTGTCTCGCGTATGCGAGTGTCCCGTGTATACGAGTGTCTCGTGTATGCGAGTGTCTCGTGTATGCGAGTGTCCAGTGTATACGAGTGTCTCGTGTATGCGAGTGTCCCGTGTATGCGAGTGTCTCGTGTATGCGAGTGTCTCGTGTATGCGAGTGTCACGTGTATACGAGTGTCTCGTGTATGCGAGTGTCTCGTGTATGCGAGTGTCCAGTGTATACGAGTGTCCCGTGTATGCGAGTGTCCCGTGTATACGAATGTCCCGTGCATACGAGTGTCTCGTGTATGCGAGTGTCTCGTGTATGCGAGTGTCTCGTGTATGCGAATGTCCAGTGAATACGAGTGTCCCGTGTAAACAAATGTCCAGTGTATGCGAGTGTCTCGTGTATGCGAGTGTCTCGTGTATGCGAATGTCCAGTGAATACGAGTGTCCCGTGTATACAAATGTCCAGTGTATGCGAGTGTCTCGTGTATGCGAGTGTCCCGTGCATACGAGTACCCCGTGTATATGAGTTTCACGTGTATACAAGTGCCCCGTGTATACAAATGGCCCGTGCATACGAGTGTCCCGTGCATACGAGCGTCCCGTGTATACGAGTGTCCCGTGTATACAAATGTCCCGTGCATGCGAGTGTCCGGTGTATGCTAGTGTCCGGTGTATGCAAGCTTCCGTGTATGCGAGTGTCCCGTGTATGCGAGTTCCCGTGTATACAAATGTCCCGTGTATCGATGTCCGTGTATATGTGTGTTATGTCCGTGTATACGAGTGTCCCGTGTATCATGTCCCGTGTATACAATGTCCGTGTATACAAATGTCCCGTGTATACAAATGTCCTGTGTATACGAGTGTCCCGTGTATACAAATGTCCCGTGTATACGAGTGTCCGTGTATACAAATGTCCCGTGTATACGAGTGTCCCGTGTATACAAATGTCCCGTGTATACGAGTGTCCCGTGTATACAAATGTCCCGTGTATGCGAGTGTTCCGTGTATACAAATGTCGAGTGTATGCGAGGTCCGTGTATCATGTTCCGTGTATACAAATGTCCCGTGTATACAAATGTCCCGTGTATACAAATGTCCCGTGTATACAAATGTCCCGAGTATACAAATGTCCCGTGTATGCGAGTATCCCGTGTATACAAATGTCCAGTGTATGCGAATGTCCCGTGTATACAAATGTCCCGTGTATACAAATGTCCCGTGTATACGAATGTCCCGTGTATACAAATGTCCCGTGTATACGAGTGTCCCGTGTATACAAATGTCCCGTGTATACGAGTGACCCGTGTATACAAATGTCCCGTGTATACAAGTGTCCCGTATATGCGAGTATCCCGTGTATACAAATGTCCAGTGTATACGAGTGTCCCGTGTATACAAATGTCCCGTGTATACAAATGTCCCGTGTATACGAATGTCCCGTGTATACAAATGTCCCGTGTATACGAATGTCCCGTGTATACAAATGTCCCGTGTATACGAGTGTCCCGTGTATACAAATGTCCCGTGTGTACGAGTGTCCCGTGTATACAAATGTCCAGTGTATGCGAGAGTCCCGTGTATACAAATGTCCCGTGTATACAAATGTCCCGTGCATACGAGTGTCCCGTGTATACGAGTGCCCCGTGCATACTAGTGTCCCGTGTATACGAATGGCCCTTGCATACGAGTGTCCCGTGCATACGAGTGCCCCGTGTATATGAGTTTCACGTGTATACGAGTGTCCCGAGTATACGAGTGTCACGTGTATACGAGTGTCCCGTGTATACGAGTGCCCCGTGCATACGAATGTCCCGTGTATATGAGTTTCACGTGTATACGAGTGTCCCGTGTATACGAGTGTCCCGTGTATACGAGTGTCCCGTGTATACGATTGGCCCGTGTATACAAGTGCTCCGTGCATACGAGGAGTGCCCCGTGTATACGAGTGTCCCGTTTATACAAGTGTCCCGTGTATTCGAGGGCCCCGTTCATACAAGTATCCCGTGTATACGAGTGTCCCATGTATACAAATGTCCAGTGTATACGAGTGTCCCGTGTATACGAGTGTCCCGTGCATACGAGTGCCCAGTGTATACGAGTGCCCCGTGTATAGGAGTGTCCCGTGTATACGAGTGTCCCATGTATACAAATGTCCAGTGTATACGAGTGTTCCGTGTATGCGAGTGTTCCGTGTATACGAGTGTCACGTGTATACAAGTTCCCCGTGTATACAAATGGCCCGTGCATACGAGTGTCCCGTGCATACGAGTGCCCCGTGCATACGAGTGTCCCGTGTATACGAGTGTCCCGTGCATACTAGTGTCCCGTGTATACGAATGGCCCGTGCATACGAGTGTCCCGTGCATACGAGTACCCCGTGTATATGAGTTTCACGTGTATACAAGTGCCCCGTGTATACAAATGGCCCGTGCATACGAGTGTCCCGTGCATACGAGTGTCCCGTGCATACGAGCGTCCCGTGTATACGAGTGTCCCGTGTATACAAATGTCCCGTGCATGCGAGTGTCCGGTGTATGCTAGTGTCCGGTGTATGCAAGCTTCCCCGTGTATGCGAGTGTCCCGTGTATGCGAGTGTCCCGTGTATACAAATGTCCCGTGTATGCGATTTTCCCCGTGTATTCAACTGTCCCGTGTATGAGTGTATCCCGTGTATACGAGTGTCTCGTGTATGCGAGTGTCTCGTGTATGCGAGTGTCCAGTGTATACGAGTGTCCCGTGTATACAAATGTCCAGTGTATGCGAGTGTCCCGTGAATACGATTGTCTCGTGTATGCGAGTGTCTCGTGTTTGCGAGTGACCCGTGTATACGAGTGTCTCGCGTATGCGAGTGTCCCGTGTATACGAGTGTCTCGTGTATGCGAGTGTCTCGTGTATGCGAGTGTCCAGTGTATACGAGTGTCTCGTGTATGCGAGTGTCCCGTGTATGCGAGTGTCTCGTGTATGCGAGTGTCTCGTGTATGCGAGTGTCACGTGTATACGAGTGTCTCGTGTATGCGAGTGTCTCGTGTATGCGAGTGTCCAGTGTATACGAGTGTCCCGTGTATGCGAGTGTCCCGTGTATACGAATGTCCCGTGCATACGAGTGTCTCGTGTATGCGAGTGTCTCGTGTATGCGAGTGTCTCGTGTATGCGAATGTCCAGTGAATACGAGTGTCCCGTGTAAACAAATGTCCAGTGTATGCGAGTGTCTCGTGTATGCGAGTGTCTCGTGTATGCGAATGTCCAGTGAATACGAGTGTCCCGTGTATACAAATGTCCAGTGTATGCGAGTGTCTCGTGTTTGGGTGTGTGTGGTGTGTTTGGTTTGTGTTGTGGTGTTTGTTGGTTGTGGGTGTGTTGGTGTGTGTTTGTGTTGGTTGTGTTGGTGTTGTTGGTGTGTTGGGTGTGTGTTGGTTGTGTTTTGTGTTGGGGTGTTGTGTTGGGTGTTGTGTTTGGGTGGTGTTGGTGTTGGTTGGGTGTGTGTTGGTGTGTGTTGGGTGTTGTGTTGGGTGTGTGTTGGTGTTGTGTTGGGTGTGTGTTGGGTGTGTGTATGCGAGTGTTGTGTATGCGAGTGTCACGTGTATACGAGTGTTGGGTGTGTGTTGGGTGTGTGTTGGTGTGTGTATGCGAGTGTCCCGTGTATACGAATGTCCCGTGTATACGAGTGTCTCGTGTATGCGAGTGTCTCGTGTATGCGAGTGTCTCGTGTATGCGAGTGTCCCGTGTATACGAGTTTCTCGTGTATGCGAGTGTCTCGTGTATGCGAGTGTCCAGTGTATACGAGTGTCCTGTGTATACAAATGTCCAGTGTATGCGAGTGTCCCGTGTATACGAATGTCCCGTGCATACGAGTGTCTCGTGTATGCGAGTGTCTCGTGTATGCGAGTGTCTCGTGTATGCGAATGTCCAGTGAATACGAGTGTCCCGTGTATACAAATGTCCAGTGTATACGGGTGTTACGTGTATACGAATGTCCCGTGTATACGAGTGTCTCGTGTATGCGAGTGTCTCGTGTATGCGAGTGTCCCGTGTATACGAGTGTCCAGTGTATACGGGTGTTACGGGTATACGAATGTCCCGTGTATACAAGTGTCCAGTGTATACAAATGTCCAGTGTATGCGAGTGTCCCGTGTATGCGAGTGTCCAGTGTATACGGGTGTTACGGGTATACGAATGTCCCGTGTATACAAGTGTCCAGTGTATACAAATGTCCAGTGTATGCGAGTGTCTCGTGAATGCGAGTGTCTCGTGTATGCGAGTGTCCCGTATATGCGAGTGTCCCGTGTATACACATATCCAGTGTATACAAATGTCCAGTGTATACAAATTTCCAGTGTATACAAATGTCCAGTGTATGCGAGTGTCTCGTGTATGCGAGTGTCCCGTGTATGTGTGTGTCCCATGTATACGAGTGTCCCGTGTATACGAGTTCCCCGGTTAATTGTCACATAGTATGTATTACGATATTTGACTACATCTGCTAGCAATCTGATTGTCTGATTCTGGGTTTTGTGTATTTTCAGGATCAGTACATATTCTGCCACGAGTGCTTGAATGACGACATCCAGTCCTTCAACATGTATTACAACTAAAGAGTGTATCTACGACTACTGGGAACTGTATTATATCTACGACTACTGGGAACTGTATTATATCTACGACTACTGGGAACTGTGTTATATCTACGACTACTTGGAACTGTATTATATCTACGACTACTTGGAAATGTATTATATCTACGACTACTGGGAACTGTATTTTATCTACGACTACTGGGAACTGTATTATATCTACGACTACTTGGAACTGTATTATATCTACCACTACTGGGAACTGTATTATATCTACGACTACTGGGAACTGTATTATATCTACGACTACTGGGAACTGTGTCATATCTACGACTACTGGGAACTGTGTTATATCTACGACTACTGGGAACTGTATTATATATACGACTACTGGGACCTGTGTTATATCTACGACTACTGGGAACTGTGTTATATCTACGACTACTGGGAACTGTATTATATCTACGACTACTGGGAACTGTATTATATCTACGACTACTGGGAACTGTATTATATCTACGACTACTGGGAACTGTGTTATATCTACGACTACTGGGAACTGTGTTATATCTACGACTACTGGGAACTGTATTATATATACGACTACTGGGACCTGTGTTATATCTACGACTACTGTGAACTGTGTTATATCTACGACTACTGGGAACTGTGTTATATCTACGACTACTGGGAACTGTATTATATCTACGACTA
>JABXNX010000260.1:0-13679 GCA_014843695.1 Archivesica marissinica | reverse complement strand
GACAGTACATATATACGGCACTATTCTGTACTTGAGTATATAATTGGGCGTACAAAGACAGTACATCTATACGGAACTATTCTGTACTTGAGTATATAATTGGGCGTACAAACACAGTACATCTATACGGCACTATTCTGTATTTGAGTATATCATGGTGGTACACAAAGACAGTACATATATACGGCACTATTCTGTATTTGAGTATATAATGGGTGTACAAAGACAGTACATATATACGGCACTATTCTGTACTTGAGTATATAATTGGGCGTACAAAGACAGTACATATATACGGCACTATTCTGTATTTGAGTATATAATGGGTGTACAAAGACAGTACATCTATACGGCACTATTCTGTATTTGAGTATATAATGGGTGTACAAAGACAGTACATCTATACGGCACTATTCTGTACTTGAGTATATAATGGGCGTACAAAGACAGTACATCTATACGGCACTATTCTGTATTTGAGTATATAATGGGTGTACAAAGACAGTACATATATACGGCACTATTCTGTATTTGAGTATATAATGGGCGTACAAAGACAGTACATATATACGGCACTATTCTGTATTTGAGTTTCTCATGGGCGTACAAAGACAGTACATCTATACGGCACTATTCTGTACTTGAGTATATAATTGGGCGTACAAAGACAGTACATCTATACGGAACTATTCTGTATTTGAGTATCTCATGGGCGTACAAAGACAGTACATCTATACGGAACTATTCTGTACTTGAGTATATAATTGGGCGTACAAAGACAGTACATATATACGGCACTATTCTGTATTTGATTATCTCATGGGCGTACAAAGACAGTACATCTATACGGCACTATTCTGTATTTGAGTTTCTCATGGGCGTACACAGACAGTACATATATACGGCACTATTCTGTACTTGAGTATATAATTGGGCGTACAAAGACAGTACATCTATACGGAACTATTCTGTATTTGAGTATATCATGGACGTATACAGACAATACAGTACATATATACGGCTCTATTCTGTATTTGAGTATATCAAGTACATATATACGGCACTATTCTGTATTTGAGTATATAATGGAGGTATACAGACAATACAGTACATATATACGGCACTATTCTGTATTTGAGTATATAATGGGAGTACAAAGACAGTACATCTATACGGCACTATTCTGTATTTGAGTATATAATGGGTGTACAAAGACAGTACATATATACGGCACTATTCTGTATTTGAGTATATAATGGGTGTACAAAGACAGTACATCTATACGGCACTATTCTGTACTTGAGTATATAATTGGGCGTACAAAGACAGTACATCTATACGGCACTATTCTGTATTTGAGTATATAATGGGTGTACAAAGACAGTACATATATACGGCACTATTATGTACTTGAGTATATAATTGGGCGTACAAAGACAGTACATCTATACGGCACTATTCTGTATTTGAGTATATAATGGGTGTACAAAGACAGTACATATATACGGCACTATTCTGTACTTGAGTATATAATTGGGCGTACAAACACAGTACATCTATACGGCACTATTCTGTATTTGAGTATCTCATGGGCGTACAAAGACAGTACATATATACGGCACTATTCTGTACTTGAGTATATAATGGGCGTACAAAGACAGTACATATATACGGCACTATTCTGTACTTGAGTATATAATGGGCGTACAAAGACAGTACATCTATACGGCACTATTCTGTATTTGAGTATATAATGGGTGTACAAAGACAGTACATATATACGGCACTATTCTGTATTTGAGTATATAATGGGTGTACAAAGACAGTACATCTATACGGCACTATTCTGTATTTGAGTATATAATGGGTGTACAAAGACAGTACATATATACGGCACTATTCTGTACTTGAGTATATAATTGGGCGTACAAAGACAGTACATCTATACGGCACTATTCTGTACTTGAGTATATAATGGGTGTACAAAGACAGTACATCTATACGGCACTATTCTGTATTTGAGTATATAATGGGTGTACAAAGACAGTACATATATACGGCACTATTCTGTATTTGAGTATATCATGGACGTATACAGACAATACAGTACATATATACGGCACTATTCTGTATTTGAGTTTCTCATGGGCGTACAAAGACAGTACATATATACGGCACTATTCTGTACTTGAGTATATAATGGGCGTACAAAGACAGTACATATATACGGAACTATTCTGTATTTGAGTATATAATGGACGTACAAAGACAGTACATATATACGGCACTATTCTGTATTTGAGTATATAATGGGCGTACAAAGACAGTACATATATACGGCACTATTCTGTATTTGAGTATATAATGGGCGTACAAAGACAGTACATCTATACGGCACTATTCTGTACTTGAGTATATAATTGGGCGTACAAAGACAGTACATCTATACGGAACTATTCTGTATTTGAGTATCTCATGGGCGTACAAAGACAGTACATCTATACGGAACTATTCTGTACTTGAGTATATAATTGGGCGTACAAAGACAGTACATATATACGGCACTATTCTGTATTTGAGTATCTCATTGGCGTACAAAGACAGTACATCTATACGGCACTATTCTGTATTTGAGTTTCTCATGGGCGTACAAAGACAGTACATATATACGGCACTATTCTGTATTTGAGTATATAATTGGGCGTACAAAGACAGTACATCTATACGGAACTATTCTGTATTTGAGTATATCATGGACGTATACAGACAATACAGTACATATATACGGCACTATTCTGTATTTAAGTATATCATGGGTATACAAATACAGTACATATATACGGCACTATTCTGTATTTGAGTATATAATGGGCGTACAAAGACAGTACATCTATACGGCACTATTCTGTATTTGAGTATATAATGGGTGTACAAAGACAGTACATCTATACGGCACTATTCTGTATTTGAGTGTCTCATGGAATACGAAGACAGTACATCTATACGACACTATTCTGTATTTGAGTATCTCATGGAATACAAAGACAGTACATCTATACGACACTATTCTGTATTTGAGTATCTCATGGGCGTACACAGACAGTACATATAGACGGCACTATTCTGTATTTGAGTATATAATGGGTGTACAAAGACAGTACATATATACGGCACTATTCTGTATTTGAGTATATCATGGGCGTACGTATGTGTGATACCTCTAACAAGTATATCATTAAACTAAAGCATGTGGTACATCTATCAGATATATCTTTATACGGGGTATGCAATGTGGCTAGCATGTATATCATTTATTGAGGCATGCGATATATCTAACATATATATATATATCATCAGCAGAGGCAATGTGTTACGTATAGCAGATATATCATCATCAGAGGCAATGTGTTACGAATAGCAGATATATAATTACGCGAGGCATGCGATAAGTCTAACAAGTATAGCACTAAACGATGCGTTTTCAGCTATATCATTACTAGTGTATCATTAAACGAGGTTTGCGATACGTCTATCGTGTACTAGTATATCATTATATGAGGTTTGCGTTACGTCTATCGTGTACTAATATATCATTAAACGAGGTTTGCATTACGTCTATCGTGTATTAGTATATCATTATACGAGGTTTGCGTTACGTCTATCGTGTACTAGTATATCATTATACGAGGTTTGCGTTACGTCTATCGTGTACTAGGTTATCATTTTACGAGGTTTGCGTTACATCTACCGTGTACTAGTATATCATTATACGAGGTTTGCGTTACATCTATCGTGTACTAGTATATAATTATACGCGGTTTGCCTTACATCTATCGTGTACTAGTATATCATTATACGAGGTTTGCGTTACATTTATTGTGTACTAGTATATCAGTATACGAGGTTTGCGTTACATCTATCGTGTACTAGTATATCATTATACGAGGTTTGCGTTAAATCTATCGTGTACTAGTATATCATTATACGAGGTTTGCGTTACGTCTATCGTGTACTAGGTTATCATTATACGAGGTTTGCGTTATAATCTATCGTGTATTAGTATATCATTATACGAGGTTTGCGTTACATCTATCGTGTACTAGTATATAATTATACGAGGTTTGCGTTACATCTATCGTGTACTAGTATATCATTATACGAGGTTTGCGTTACGTCTATCGTGTACTAGGTTATCATTATGCGAGGTTTGCGTTACATCTATCGTGTACTAGTATATCATTATACGAGGTTTGCGTTACATCTATCGTGTACTAGTATATCATTATACGAGGTTTGCGTTACATCTATCGTGTACTAGTATACCATTATACGAGGTTTGTGTTACATATATCGTGTACTAGTATATTATTATACGAGGTTTGCGTTACATCTATTGTGTACTAGTATATCATTATACGAGGTTTGCGTTACGTCTATCGTGTACTATTATATCATTATACGTGGTATTGCGTTACATCTATCGTGTACTAGTATATCATTATACGAGGTTTGCGTTACATCTACCGTGTACTAGTATATCATTATACGAGGTTTGCGTTACATCTACCGTGTACTAGTATATCATTATACGAGGTTTGCGTTACGTCTATCGTGTACTAGTATATCATTATACGAGGTTTGCGTTACATCCATCGTGTACTAGTCTATCATTATACGAGGTTTGCGTTACATCTATCGTGTACTAGTATATCATTATGCGAGGTTTGTATTACATATATCGTGTACTAGTATATCAATATACGAGGTTTGCGTTACATATATCGTGTACTAGTATATCATTATACGAGGTTTGCGTTACATCTATCGTGTACTAGTATATCATTATACGAGGTTTGCGTTACATCTATCGTGTACTATTATATCATTATACGTGGTATTGCGTTACGTCTATCGTGTACTAGTATATCATTACACGATGTTTGCGTTACGTCTATCGTGTACTAGTATATTAGTATACGAGGTTTGCGTTACATCTATCGTGTACCAGTATATCATTATACGAGGTTTGCGTTACATCTATCGTGTACTAGTATATTATTATACGAGGTTTGCGTTACATCTATCGTGTACTAGTATATCATTATACCAGGTTTGCGTTATATCTATCGTGTACTAGTGTATCATTATACGAGGTTTGCTTTACATCTATCGTGTACTAGTATATCATTATACGAGGTTTGCGTTACATCTATCGTGTACTAGTATATCATTATACGAGGTTTGCGTTACATCTATCGTGTACTAGTATATCATTACACGATGTTTGCGTTACATCTATCGTGTACTAGTATGCGTTACATCTATCGTGTACTAGTATATCATTATACGAGGTTTGCGTTACATCTACCGTGTACTAGTATATCATTATACGAGGTTTGCGTTACGTCTATCGTGTACTAGTATATCAGTATACGAGGTTTGCGTTACATCTACCGTGTACTGGTATATCATTATACCAGGTTTGCGTTATATCTATCGTGTACTAGTGTATCATTATACGAGGTTTGCTTTACATCTATCGTGTACTAGTATATCATTATACGAGGTTTGCGTTACATCTATCGTGTACTAGTATATCATTATACGAGGTTTGCGTTACATCTATCGTGTACTAGTATATCATTATACGAGGTTTGCGTTACATCTATCGTGTACTAGTATATCATTATACGAGGTTTGCGTTACATCTATCGTGTACTAGTATATCATTATACGAGGTTTGCGTTACATCTATCGTGTACTAGTATATCATTATACGAGGTTTGCGTTACATCTATCGTGTACTAGTATATCATTATACGAGGTTTCTTACTCTATCTGTACTAGTATACAAATTTGCGTTACATCTATCGTGTACTAGTATATCATTATACGAGGTTTGCGTTACATCTATCGTGTACTAGTATATCATTATACGAGGTTTGCGTTACATCTATCGTGTACTAGTATATCATTATACGAGGTTTGCGTTACATCTATCGTGTACTAGTATACCATTATACGAGGTTTACCTTACATCTATCATGTACTAGTATATCATACGAGGTTTGCTTTACATCTATCGTGTACTAGTATATCATTATACGAGGTTTGCGTTACATCTATCGTGTAATAGTATACCATTATACGAGGTTTACCTTACATCTATCATGTACTAGTATATCATTATGAGAGATTTGCGTTACATCTATCGTGTACTAGTATGTCATTATACGAGGTTTGCTTTACATCTATCGTGTACTAGTATATCATTATACGAGGTTTGCGTTACACCTATCGTGTACTAGTATATCATTATACGAGGTTTGCGTTACATCTATCCTGTACTAGTATATCATTATACGAGGTTTGCGTTACGTCTATCGTGTACTACGTTATCAGTATACGAGGTTTGCGTTACATCTATCGTGTACTATTATATCATTATACGAGGCTTGCGTTACATATATTGTGTACTAGTATATCATTATACGAGGTTTGCGTTACGTCTATCGTGTACTAGTATATCATTATACGAGGTTTGCGTTACGTCTATTGTGTACTAGTATATCATTATACGAGGTTTGCGTTACATCTATCGTGTACTAGTATTTCTATCACGAACTCGTTGGTTTGACATCTACTACGAGGACAAAGCATAGCAAGCCTTCCGATACCGTGCCCAATGTACAAGAAAAGAACGTGGTCTATTAAACAGTGTTGTCATTAATTCGCATTTGATTACGACCGCATCGTGATATGGTTGCTAAGGCTGTACTATCTGACATAATCCGGCAGGACATCGTCCAGAGAAATGCAATTGGACCTGCAATGGTAGCCAAGTGTGTTGATACCAGGATTATCAGCAATGTAGTCAACATATGAGCATCAATGGCAAAGCGTATTATTTGGCTGTAGATATGTTCTACAGCACGGAACATTGGGATACACTAATATATCGGCACATATCAGCTATCCGAGGTGCCAACAGCTTTGTGTGATCATGATGGGAGTTTTCTCCATGTAGCATCTAAAAGTGACATGATGTCCTTTCTGAAGTCACTCCCACAATATTAGACCGATACACAGCATGTGGTCAATGGACACAGTGGCCGTCGTCACCTGACAGGACCATTATTTCGGCCGATTATGATTTTCTTAAAGATAATTATGCTATTATGTTTCATAAATTATTTCACGGTGGTATCATCGTCAATAACCGTGCCTATACACCACAAGCTCGTGCCGTATTCAGCATACTATAAATCATTACCCCAGATTGGCAAGTGGTATTGCGAGCACTGGAGCATGCGGTGTGATATTCACGTATTATCTTTTTTGTATAGTTCCAACGTAATTGAAACGCCGGACACGTTACATACATATGGCTGGAATGATACAATAGGCACGTGTTTTTATCTATACCGATACAATTATACTAGCAATTTTCTGGTCAACATTCATTGACAGTAATTGACACCCGTGGCTTCGGATTGATGTGTTGCATAAAATACAGATTATTGTAACAATCATTCGCTGGTTCGACCCATACGTCGTCTGACACTAATAATATTCAGTATTTTATGCGGTCCACATGGATCGATGGTTCGATCCCCGCTATAGCCTACTACACGGACTAATAGTATCGTTTTTCGAATGGTACTTTAAACCGATGCCTCGTGTCTGTGCTGCACCGGTAGGCACATTAAGCATGACACAGCTACGGTTGCATTCAAGCACAAAGGACGAATTTACTTCCTATCTCGTTCAGGAGGTTGTTGGTCATTGAAATGATAATGGGTGATGTGTCATTGTGGCCTTGCGTGACAAAGAGTGTGCTTCACATCGAGATTGGCATGCGGTTTACTGGAGATAATATGTATTAGCCAAAATAAGTTTTCAATTGTGGCGGCCAATTTGAAAAATCATCGATATAAGTGCAGCTGTATGTCTACATGTCAGAAATAAGACCGCCTCCGTGGACGAGTGGTTAAGGTCGCTTTCGTGTTTACAACTGTAACCTATCATTACGGTTAGTCACGGGTTCGAGTCCCACTCAGACCGTGTCTCTTTATATGTAAACTTTGGCAGTTCCATACGGAGGTTTGTGCACAAAGTACTGGTTAACCGCTGGCATGTCCCCGAAATGTGGTGCTATGTAAACTGTAAACTGTCCGTCGTGCATTCTGTTATTGGTCGCTGTCTGTATCATAGCACTATCCTCCAAATCTAAAATAGCCAACATCATCAAGAGGCGTCTCTCAAATGGGCAACCGGTAACTATGATATATTAAAACAAATCTTGCATATTTGCTAATAAAATCGCAATAGGAAAAGGCACGGGGAATATTACACTAATTTACATAACTATGTTGTAGCGCTTACATGTCCGAGTGGTCAAGCTTTATGTGATAACATTGCTGAATGATGTGCTACACTTTACATAACTATATTATAGCATTTAGATGTCCAAGTGGTCAAGCTTTATGTGATGACGTTGCTGAAGGATGTGCTACACTTTGCGATTGCATTGACGACTGTTCAAACGGGAAAGATGAGCTGAATTGTGGTAAGAAATTGTAATTCACTGAAGGTGTAATATACTATGTATCTTTATATCACATAACTTTATTAATACAGCCATCACATATGTACACACCTGTAATATAACATGCACGATATATATGTAAATTCGGGGTTCTGGACCAAACCCCAGTAAACCCCCAATATACCCTAACTCATAGTATGAGGAACCGATTCATGTAAGAAAGCATGCAAAATGTACATACTTAGCAATTAATAGTTGCATACAAAAACACTCCGCAGGATCTGTGAATAACTGGTTTTCTTAGAGATTTCTAGTGTGTGAGAATGATAGGTTCTCAGAGACTCATTTTGTATTTTTAATGATCGTAACGAATACTATTGATTATAGGGTGTGAGTAACTTATGTTATTGAAAAGCAATTAAACAATCATCAAACAGCATCGAAGCATCGACAAAGCATTGTATATGTTACAGGGGTCACTTTGCAACAATCCTGGCGTAGGTTCATATCCTTTATTTGCCTTTATAGTAAAACATACACATATACGTTTTAGGATAATATAAAAACAATATTAAAACAATACTTATGTCAGAGTACTCAATAAAACAATCAAGCTTTAGGGGAAATAGAAGTAATATATTAAATAATACATATAATACATTTACAAGGTCTTACCGTAGCGTCTGTTGACTTTCTATTACTATATTTATATCAGAGTAATCTGAAATCTATATTAAACATTTATATGTATATCTCGTAAGAGAATCCTGACTATCAGAAAAGTTATTCAAAATACCCACCAGTGAGAGGATTAGTCTTCAACAACCAATGCATGCACTTCGTCCATACTATAATTAATGCATGCACAGAAAACAGACACAACGATTGGACATCTACACATCAACTCTAACTTTAATATGTGATATGATAAGTTGCTCTAAATTACTTGGGTATCATCGGTTGTTTCCACCATTCCTTATACTAGAACACATATAACAACCGGATTAATGAAATTAATACGAACGTAACCGATGTTTGACGCATGCGCGATGCTGACGTATTTGTTTGACTTACAACACATTAAGAACGTATTATAAGACAGGTCTATGTATAAATTACAAACTGTGACAATATTTTCGACGTTCTACCTGATAAGCAGTTCTCAAATGGTGAGAGAAACTAACACACAGAAAAAACAGCACATAACCTGTTTAAATATAATAGTTTTGCTTGATGACAGCACAAACAATCCTATTAAAGAAACATAATAATTTATAGTACTTAAAACCGAATATATCTTACGATGAAAGAGATGATAGTGCATTAAACAAGGAATTAACTAATCTGTAACCATCCCAACAATCTGCTTCCGTCCAAGCCTCAACGGCATAAGCCAATCTGCAAAGAAAACTATGAGAAAATAAAAGAAATAACGTAAGAGGACAGCATGCCAGCAGAACAGGTACATCAGTGCCTGTACGAGTCTGACCCTCTGCAACCCACCTAAAACTAACAGTAACCCCAAATGTAACTACATTTATTTCAAACTGTGTCAGCTGGCAGTTACAGACTATAAAGACCCACACGTATTACTAGCCGACAAGCAATCGATTGTGGAAAAACAAATAGTTGAAGAACTGAAGGAATACAAATGGTTGAAGTTTCAACTCAGTTATATTATCTAGTTGTTTATAGACGATGTTAAAGAAAGCATGTTACAGCGATCACTATACAGTTTTAGACACCAGTAGAGTAAGCGAGATGTATTCGTCGATCCAGACAAAGAACACAACACACATATAGCCTGTTACAATTCAGACAAAGAACATAGCCCACATATAGCCGGTTACAATCCAGACAACGAACATAACCCACATATAGCCGGTTACAATCCAGACAACAAAAACAACCCACATATAGCCATTTACAATCCAGACAACGAACATAACCCACATATAGCCGGTTACAATCCAGACAAAGAAAACAACCCACATATAGCCGATAACAATCCAGACAACGAACAAAACCCACATACAGCCGGTTACAATCCAGACAAAGAACATAGCCACCATATAGCCGGTTACAATCCAGACAAAGAAAACAACCCACATATAGTCGGTTACAATCCAGACAACGAACATAACCCACATATAGCCGGTTACAATCCAGACAAAGAACACAACCCACATATAGCCGGTTACAATCCAGACAACGAACATAACCCACATATAGCCGGTTACAATCCAGACAAAGAAAACAACCCACATATAGCCGGTTACAATCCAGACAAAGAACACAACCCACATATAGCCGGTTACAATCCAGACAACGAACACAAACCACATATAGCCGGTTACAATCCAGACAAATAACACAACCCACATATAACGGTTACAATCCAGACAAAGAAAACAACCCACATATAACCGGTTACAATCCAGACAAAGAAAACAACCCACATATAGCCGGTTACAATCCAGACAAAGAACACAACCCACATATAGCCGTTTACAATCCAGACAAACAAAACAACCCACATATAGCCGATTACAATCCAGACAAAGAACACAACCAACATATAGCCGACTACAATCCAGACAAAGAAAACAACCCACATATAGCCGGTTACAATCCAGACAAAGAACACAACCCACATATAGCCGATTACAATCCAGACAAAGAAAACAACCCACATATAGCCGGTTACAATCCAGACAAAGAAAACAACCCACATATAGCCGTTTACAATCCAGACAACGAACATAACCCACATATAGCCGGTTACAATCCAGACAAAGAAAACAACCCACATATAGCCGTTTGCAATCCAGACAACGAACATAACCCACATATAGCCCGTTACAATCCAGACAAAGAAAACAACCCACATATAGCCGTTTGCAATCCAGACAACGAACATAACCCACATATAGCCCGTTACAATCCAGACAAAGAAAACAACCCACATATAGCCGATAACAATCCAGACAACGAACATAACCCACATATAGCCGGTTACAATCCAGACAAACAACACAACCCACATATAGCCGGTTACAATTCAGACAAAGACAACAACCAACATATAGCCATTTACAATCCAGACAACGAACATAACCCACATATAGCCGATAACAATCCAGACAAAGAACATAACCCACATATAGCCGGTGACAATTCAGACAAAGAACACAACCCACATATAGCCGGTTACAATCCAGACAAAGAACACAACCCACATATAGCCGGTTACAATCCAGACAAAGAACACAACCCACATATAGCCGATTACAATCCAGACAAAGAAAACAACCCACATATAGTCGGTTACAATCCAGACAACGAACATAACCCACATATAGTCGGTTACAATCCAGACAACGAACATAACCCACATATAGCCGGTTACATTCCAGACAAAGAAAACAACCCACATATAGCCGTTTGCAATCCAGACAACGAACATAACCCACATATAGCCGGTTACAATCCAGACAAAGAAAACAACCCACATATAGCCGTTTGCAATCCAGACAACGAACATAACCCACATATAGCCCGTTACAATCCAGACAAAGAAAACAACCCACATATAGCCGTTTGCAATCCAGACAACGAACATAACCCACATATAGCCCGTTACAATCCAGACAAAGAAAACAACCCACATATAGCCGATAACAATCCAGACAACGAACATAACCCACATATAGCCGGTTACAATCCAGACAAACAACACAACCCACATATAGCCGGTTACAATTCAGACAAAGACAACAACCAACATATAGCCATTTACAATCCAGACAACGAACATAACCCACATATAGCCGATAACAATCCAGACAAAGAACATAACCCACATATAGCCGGTGACAATTCAGACAAAGAACATAACCCACATATAGCCGGTTACAATCCAGACAAAGACAACAACCAACATATAGCCGGTTACAATCCAGACAACGAACATAACCCACATATAGCCGGTTACAATCCAGACAACGAACATAACCCACATATAGCCGGTTACAATTCAGACAACGAACATAACCCACATATAGCCGGTTACAATCCAGACAACAAACATAATCCACATATAGCCGGTTACAATTCAGACAAAGAACGCAACCCGCATATAGCCGGTTACAATTCAGACAAAGAACGCAACCCACATATAGCCGATTACAATCCAGATAAAGAAAACAACCCACATATAACCGGTTACAATCCAGACAAAGAAAACAACCCACATATAGCCGATTACAATCCAGACAAAGAACACAACCCACATATAGCCGGTTACAATCAAGACAAAGAACGCAACCCACATATAGCCGATTACAATCCAGACAAAGACAACAAACACATATAGCCGATTACAATCCAGACAAAGAAGATAACCCACATATAGCCGATTACAATTCAGACAAAGAACATAACACACATATAGCCGGTTACAATCCAGACAAAGAAAACAACCCACATATAGCCGATTACAATTCAGACAAAGAACATAACACACATATAGCCGGTTACAATCCAGACAAAGAAAACAACCCACATATAGCCGGTTACAATCCAGACAAAGAAAACAACCCACATATAACCGGTTACAATCCAGACAAAGAAAACAACCACATATAGCCGTTACAATCCAGACAAAGAACATAACCCACATATAGCCGGTTACAATTCAGACAAAAAACGCAACCCACATATAGCCGGTTACAATTCAGACAAAGAACGCAACCCACATATAGCCGATTACAATCCAGACAAAGAAAACAACCCACATATAACCGGTTACAATCCAGACAACGAACATAACCCACATATAGCCGGTTACAATCCAGACAACGAACATAACCCACATATAGCCGGTTACAATCCAGACAAAGAACATAACCCACATATAGCCGATTACAGTTCAGACAAAGAACATAATCCACATATAGCCGGTTACAATTCAGACAAAGAACGCAACCCGCATATA
This sequence comes from Archivesica marissinica, assembly GCA_014843695.1. Taxonomy (NCBI): domain Eukaryota; kingdom Metazoa; phylum Mollusca; class Bivalvia; order Venerida; family Vesicomyidae; genus Archivesica; species Archivesica marissinica. The sequence goes on along the minus strand of JABXNX010000260.1, from coordinate 135 downwards.
GCCGGTTACAATTCAGACAAAGAACGCAACCCACATATAGCCGATTACAATCCAGACAAAGAAAACAACCCACATATAACCGGTTACAATCCAGACAAAGAAAACAACCCACATATAGCCGATTACAATCCAGAC
>JABXNX010000132.1:69134-86249 GCA_014843695.1 Archivesica marissinica | reverse complement strand
TGTCTGTTGTCTGTCTGTATGTCTGTCTGTCTGTCTGTCTGTCTGTCTGTCTGTCTGTCTGTCTGTCTGTCTGTCTGTCTGTCTGTCTGTCTGTCTGTCTGTCTGTTGTCTGTCTGTCTGTCTGTCTGTCTGTCTGTCTGTCTGTCTGTCTGTCTGTCTGTCTGTCTGTCTGTCTGTCTGTCTGTCTGTCTGTCTGTCTGTCTGTCTGTCTGTCTGTCTGTCTGTCTGTCACACCTGCATACACACTGAATATTCATAGGATACCGTCTACCTACAGACACTTGTTCAAAGTATGTTCCTTTGTCATATTTTGAATACTTCGCGCATGCGCTTGTGAAGAGATTTTTTCGATGTTTCGCATTACTATTAATGCATGGGACATATACTACACACATATGTTTTCACTTTCCACCGATGAATGGCAAATTACCAACATAGTTATGCCATACACGAATCACCGAATACAACCCTATGTGAGATGGTACGGTGGGCGCCAGCTCGGACAGGTGGGTTTTCTCCGGCTACTCCGGTTTCCTCCCACACGAATGACCACATTTACGCTTTCATCCGCGCCAACGAGAGTGATTAATATAGGTTGTTAAAAAAATGCTTCGCAATCGTTGTAAAATAAATAAAGTTTGAAACCTATGTATACAGCAAATAGTCGTTACTAGCAATTGAAAAGCGATCGAAACAATAAAAAGCAAGGTATAGTTTTGTTTGCAACGGATTATTGTGTTTCGTTGTACCAACTTTTCTCCATAAAGACGAGTTGTTGAATGGGGCTTTGCATGTATGTATATACATGTGTTATATCATACTATATTATTACAACTGCATAATGTGATGTGTTTTATACTTTGATAAATACCGTCTCTTGTAACTCATTTATGAGTGGCAATGTACTATACCATGTATTATTTTAATGTTCTGTTATTGTTGTACATTGATGAGACATAAATAAATAAATATGGTGGGAATTGTTATACTGCTAATGCATATTGTTTGTTTTTTATTTAAGTTTATTTAATGTCGCTACCGGTTCCCCATTTGAGCGACGGGCAGTTTACCTAACAACACCTTTCCTGGGCAGGCTCCAGCGGTTAACCAGTACTTGGGTGCACCAACCTCCGTAAGAAACTGCCAACTTTTTCATATAAATGAGACACGGCTTGAGCGGGGCTCGAACCCGCGACCATGAGAGATGATAGTTTACAGTGGTATACAAGTCAGCGACCGTAACCACTCGACCACCGAGGTGGACATTTTACAGTGGTATGTATACAAGTCAGCATATTGATATGTTTACTTTATTATTATACAATGTGTTGTGTTGTGTGCCTATATACATGTATCTCAATTATACAGTCTACATTCGTCGTGTCAAAATCGGTTATGTCGAATTCTCCGGTTATCTCAAAGTCGGATCAAAGTCCTGTTTCAGACACTCATTTTACCGTTAACTGGATCTGTTTATATCGAATTTCGTTAAGTCAAACTTCGGTTATGTCGAAGTATTTTGTTCGGTCCGACGGAATTCGACATAACGGATGTAGACTATTAGATTTATGATATATATTCTTTATGTATAGAGGGTAGCCCAGTTAGAGGGTAACCCAGTTAGAGGGTAGCCCAGTTAGCCCAGTTAGAGGGTAACCCAGTTGGCGGGTAACCCAGTTAGAGGGTAGCCCAGTTAGAGGGTAACCCAGTTAGAGGGTAGCCCAGTTGGCCAATTGATACAAATCTTCCTTATGACCCTCTTGTGACCCCCGTGAATGTATACACACATAAATATCTGCAAATTACAATTCACAAGAAACCGAGCATAGCTCACAAAACAATACATGTATATCAATTTACGTCTCAGCTTGAAACAAATACAGCTCGTACTACTGGTACCCACTAATTACCAAGCTGAGACCTCCCACGTAGGACGAGCGTTATTGTCTGTTCAAACATCACTTATTATGACTAGTGTACACTAATTATTACTACATGGTACTACATTATACATAATACTACATTATACATGATACTACATGATGCTACATGATACTACATTATACATGATACTACCTGATACTACATGATACTACATTATACATGATACTACATGATACTACATTATAGATGATACTACATGATACTACATTATACTACATTATACATGATACTACCTGATACTACATGATACTACATTATACATGATACTACATTATACATGATACTACCTGATACTACATGATACTACATTATACATGATACTACATGATACTACCTGATACTACATGATACTACATTATAGATGATACTACTTGATACTACATGATACTACATGATACACGATACTACCTGATACTACATGATACTACATTATACATGATACTACCTGATACTACATGATACTACATTATACATGATACTACCTGATACTACATGATACTACATTATACATGATACTACCTGATACTACATGATACTACATTATACATGATACTACCAGATACTACATGATACTACATTATACATGATACTACCTGATACTACATGATACATGATACTACCTGATACTACATGATACTACATTATACATGATACTACATGATACTACATGATACATGATACTACATGATACATGATACTACCTGATACTACATGATACTACATTATACATGATACTACATGATACTACATTATACATGATACTACCTGATACTACATTATACATGATACTATATGATACTACATGATACATGATACTACCTGATACTACATGATGCATGATACTACCTGATACTACATTATACATGATACTACATGATACTACACTATACATGATACTACCTGATACTACATTATACTACATTATACATGATACTACATGATACTACATGATACATGATACTACCTGATACTACATGATACATGATACTACCTGATACTACATTATACATGATACTACATGATACTACACTATACATGATACTACCTGATACTACATTATACTACATTATACATGATACTACATGATACTACATTATAGATGATATCCACTGATACTACATGATACATGATACTACCTGATACTACATGATACTACATGATACTACATGATACTACATGATACTACATGATACTACATGATACTACATTATACATGATACTACATGATACATGATACTACCTGATAATACATGATACTACATTATAGATGATACTACATGATACATGATACTACCTGATACTACATGATACTACATTATAGATGATACTACATGATACATGATACTACCTGATACTACATGATACTACATTATAGATGATACTACATTATACATGATACTACATGATACATGATACTACATTATAGATGATACTACATGATACTACATTATACATGATACTACATGATACATGATACTACCTGATTCTACATGATACATGATACTACATGATACTACATTATACATGATACTACATGATACTACATGATACTACATGATACATGATACTACATGATACATGATACTACATGATATTACATGATACTACATGATACTACATGATAATACATTATAGATGATACCCACTGATACTACCTGATACATGATACTACCTGATTCTACATGATACATGATACTACATTATACTACATGATACATGATACTACATGATACATGATACTACATGATATTACATGATACTACATGATACTACATTATAGATGATACCCACTGATACTACATGATACATGATACTACCTGATACTACATGATACTACATTATACATGATACTACATGATACTACATGATACATGATACTACCTGATACTACATTATACATGATACTACATGATACTACATGATACATGATACTACATGATACTACATGATACTACATTATACATGATACTACATGATACTACATGATACTACATTATACATGATACTACCTGATACTACATGATACTACATTATACATGATACTACCTGATACTACATTATACATGATACTACATGATACTACATGATACATGATACTACCTGATACTACATGATACATGATACTACATGATACTACATGATACTACATTATACATGATACTACATGATACTACATGATACTACATTATAGATGATACTACATGATACTACATTATACATGATACTACATGATACTACATGATACTACATTATACATGATACTACATGATACTACATTATAGATGATACCCACTGATACTACATGATACATGATAATACCTGATACTACATGATACTACATCATACTACATGATACTACATGATACATGATACTACATTATAGATGATACTACATGATACTACATTATACATGATACTACATGATACTACATTATAGATGATACCTACTGATACTACATGATACATGATACTACCTGATACTACATGATACATGATACTACATGATACTACATGATACTACATTATACATGATATTACATGATACTACATGATACATGATACTACATGATACATGCTACTACATGATACTACATGATACATGATACTACATGATACTACATTATAGATGATACCCACTGATACTACATGATACATGATACTACCTGATACTACATGATACTACATTATACATGATACTACCTGATACTACATTATACATGATACTACCTGATACTACATTATACATGATACTACATGATACTACATGATACATGATACTACATGATACTACATGCTACTACATTATACATGATACTACATGATACTACATGATACTACATTATACATGATACTACCTGATACTACATGATACTACATTATACATGATACTACCTGATACTACATGATACATGATACTACATGATACTACATGATAACATGATACTACATGATACTACATTATAGATGATACTACATGATACTACATGATACTACATTATACATGATACTACCTGATACTACATGATACTACATTATAGATGATACTACCTGATACTACATGATACTACATTATACATGATACTACCTGATACTACATGATACTACATTATACCTGATACTACCTGATACTACATGATACTACATTATAGATGATACTACCTGATACTACATGATACTACATTATAGATGATACTACCTGATACTACATGATACTACATTATACATGATACTACCTGATACTACATTATACATGATACTACATGATACTACATGATACATGATACTACCTGATACTACATGATACATGATACTACATGATACTACATGATACTACATTATACATGATACTACATGATACTACATGATACTACATTATAGATGATACTACATGATACTACATTATACATGATACTACATGATACTACATGATACTACATTATACATGATACTACATGATACTACATTATAGATGATACCCACTGATACTACATGATACATGATAATACCTGATACTACATGATACATGATACTACATGATACTACATGATACTACATGATACATGATACTACATTATAGATGATACTACATGATACTACATTATACATGATACTACATGATACTACATCATAGATGATACCTACTGATACTACATGATACATGATACTACCTGATACTACATGATACTACATGATACATGATACTACATGATACTACATGATACTACATTATACATGATATTACATGATACTACATGATACATGATACTACATGATACATGCTACTACATGATACTACATGATACATGATACTACATGATACTACATTATAGATGATACTACATGATACTACATGATTCATGATACTACCTGATACTACATGATACTACATTATACATGATACTACATGATACATGATACTACCTGATACTACATTATACATGATACTACATGATACTACATGATACATGATACTACATGATACTACATGATACTACATGATACTACATGATACTACATGATACTACATGATACTACATGCAACTACATTATACATGATACTACCTGATACTACATGATACTACATTATACATGATACTACCTGATAGTACATTATACATGATACTACATGATACTACATGATACATGATACTACCTGATACTACATGATACATGATACTACATGATACTACATTATACATGATACTACATGATACTACATGATACTACATTATAGATGATACTACATGATACTACATGATACTACATGATACTACATTATACATGATACTACCTTATACTACATGATACTACATTATAGATGATACTACCTGATACTACATGATACTACATTATACATGATACTACCTGATACTACATGATACTACATTATACCTGATACTACCTGATACTACCTGATACTGCATGATACTACATTATAGATGATACTACCTGATACTACATGATACTACATTATACATGATACTACATGATAGTACATGATACTACATGATACTACATTATACATGATACTACCTGATACTACATTATACATGATACTACATGATACATGATACTACATGATACTACATGATACTACATTATACATGATACTACCTGATACTACATGATACTACATTATAGCTGATACTACCTGATAATACAGTATACATGATACTACCTGATACTACATGATACTACATTATACATGATACTACATTATACATGATACTACATGATACATGATACTACATTATACATGATACTACATTATACATGATACTACATGATACATGATACTACATGATACTACCTGATACTACATGATACTACATGATACATGATACTACCTGATACTACATGATACTACATTATAGATGATACCCAATGATACTACATGATACATGATACTACATTATACATGATACTACATTATACATGATACTACATGATACATGATACTACATGATACTACCTGATACTACATGATACTACATTATACATGATACTACATGATACTACATTATAGATGATACCCACTGATACTACATGATACTACATTATAGATGATACTACCTGATACTACATGATACTACATTATACATGATACTACCTGATAATACATGATACTACATTATAGATGATACTACCTGATACTACATGATACTACATGATACATGATACTACCTGATACTACATGATACTACATGATACATGATACTACCTGATACTACCTGATACTACCTGATACTACATGATACATGATACTACATGATACTACATTATACATGATACTACCTGATACTACATGATACTACATTATAGATGATACCCACTGATACTACATGATACTACATTATACATGATACTACCTGATACTACATTATACTACATTATACATGATACTACCTGATACTACATGATACATGATACTACATTATACTACATTATACATGATACTACCTGATACTACATGATACTACATTATAGATGATACCCAATGATACTACATGATACTACATGATACTACATTATACATGATACTACATGATACTACATTATACATGATACTACCTGATACTACATGATACATGATACTACCTGATACTACATTATACATGATACTACCTGATACTACATGATACATGATACTACCTGATACTACATGATACATGATACTACCTGATACTACATGATACATGATACTACCTGATACTACATTATAGATGATACTACCTGATACTACATGATACTACATTATAGATGATACTACATGATACTACATGATACTACACTATACATGATACTACATGATACTACATGATACATGATACTACCTGATACTACATTATACATGATACTACATTATACTACATGATACTACATTATACATGATACTACCTGATACTACATTATACATGATACTACCTGATACTACATGATACTACATTATACTACATTATACATGATACTACATGATACTACATGATACTACATGATACTACATGATACTACATGATACTACATGATACTACATGATACTACATGCTACTACATGATACTACATGATACTACATGATACTACATGATACTACATGATACTACATTATACATGATACTACATGATACTACATGATACTACATGATACTACATGATACTACATGATACTACATGATACTACATGATACTACATGATACTACATGATACTACATTATACATGATACTACCTGATACTACATGATACTACATTATAGATGATACTACCTGATACTACCTGATACTACATTATACATGATACTACATGATACTACATTATAGATGATACCCACTGATATTACATGATACTACATGATACTACATTATACATGATACTACATGATACTACATGATACTACATGATACTACATGATACTACATTATACATGATACTACCTGATACTACATGATGCTACATGATACTACATGATGCTACATGATACATGATATTACATGGTAAATGATAATACATGATACTACATGATACATGATATTACATGGTACATGATACTACATGATACAACCTGATACTACATAATACTACATGATACATGATATTACATTGTAAATGTTACTACATGATATTACATGGTACATGATATTACATGATACTACATGATACATGATACTACTGAGCGATGCAAATGATGTTGTATTGATGGTGCTGGTTGGGGGTGGGGTATATATAACTAATCAAGCATGAATTTAATAGCATTGTCCCTTTTTCCATTTCATACAACTATTCGAATCTGACGTAAGAGACGTGGAGTTTCTGATGTCATCCGGAATGTGGAGTTTCTGATGTCATCCGGAATGTGGAGTGTCTGATGTCATCCGGAATGTGGAGTTTCTGTTGTCATCCGAATTGTGGAGTTTCTGATGTCATCCGAAATGTGGAATTTCTGATGTCATCCGGAATGTGGAGTGTCTGATGTCATCCGGAATATGGCGTGTCTGATGTCATCCGGAATGTGGAGTGTCTGATGTCATCCGAAATGTGGAATTTCTGATGTCATCCGGAATGTGGAGTTTCTGATGTCATCCGGAATGTGGAGTTTCTGATGTCATCCGGAATGTGGAGTGTCTGGTGTCATCCGTAATGTGGAGTTTCTGATGTCATCCGGAATGTGGAGTGTCTGATACCATCCGGAATGTGGTGTGTCTGATACCATCCGGAATGTGGAGTGTCTGATGTCATCCGGAATGTGGAGTGTCTGATGTCATCCGGAATGTGGAGTTTCTGATGTCATCCGGAATGTGGAGGTTCTGATGTCATCCGGAATGTGGAGTTTCTAATGTCATCCGGAATGTGGAGTTTCTGATGTCATACGGAATGTGGAGTGTCTGATGTCATCCGGAATGTGGAGGTTCTGATGTCATACGGAATGTTATTCCATATTAAAACCTCCTCAATAAGGTTATTCCTTAGAATCGGGACTGAATAATTAGCAGTTATTACGACCTAAACCCATTCAACCCCAAGTAACAGACATGGACTGGTGCATGCTATTTATGATCAATAAATTAATAATAAAATTACCTTTGGACCAGTTCATTTATCAAAATGGGTAATTTTATCTAAAAATAGTAATAATTATTACTGGCAAAAAGTGCAGATCGTGATGAGACGGCTCGTCGCGATTATTATTATTATTATTATTATGGTAATACCCGTATTTTCCAATCGATTTTCGCGTAAATCAAGTAACTCACTAAAAAATATCCAAGGAGACAGATCAGTCTTAATTTTATAGATTGTCATCGTAGTTTGCATAAATACAATATCGTCACAGCTAAATATATTTAAATATGCATGATGAATATGAAAATTACACTATTTAAAGGCCTGCAGGTTGACCTATATTTGACCTTAAACACACGCGGAATAGCGGTACAAATCTGACGGTCGACGCACTAAACACACGAGGAATAGCGGTACAAATCTGACGGTCGACGCACATCGTATTTGCCACATGCGAGGCCCTGCATGGTATACATCTAATACATGAGCACCACTTATATCTATTATGACCCACGTACATATCAGAGGTTATAAATTGCTGAAATTGAAGTTCTGTATTTTTATAGTACTTACAACTGGTATAAACAATTCAACTCCACTTATGGCCCAAATAAGGCTGGTTGCGCGGGTTAGGCAGCCAGTTCCTGCATTGCTGTACCACACATTCAGGCATCAGTTCCCTCTTATGCCAAGTACAGTCTCCTCTTCTAGCCGCTACTTTTCTCTCTATTTATCTGACATCTTTCCATGCGCCACAATTATATCTACCACATGGACACTAGTAGCGTGGAATCATTCAACAACAGCTTGAATGTTTTCCATGACAAACGTATCGGAACCTTCTCTGCTCTTCACTACACTATACGCTCAAATTTGGCAATATGTCAATGGAATGAGACAGTGCAAGTCAAGAATAATACAAGACTCCATTGTACGTACGCTTCAGTTCAAATCCAACATTTGGGCAAGGTATAAACAGGCATTATTTTCACACTTAATCTGGCGGCCTTTTTAAACCAGATGATACATGAAAGTGACAGAACAGAATATGAAAGTGACGAAACTCCGACCTTACAAACAACATAGATCCTGATCAGTTTAACAGTTTATTCGTAATTCAATACACATATATTATATACATGTATACAAATTATCAGTCTCAGTGATTACGCTACGGCTGATGAGGCACCTACATAACATGTAATCTATGTCCCTGGGCTGATCTGGATTATGTAGTTTGAATACTCATAACTATCAATTTTCTTTACAATCAATAATATACGTTTACTTAAATTGTCAGGGCCTCATTTTGACTAATTCTCAGCTCACAGAGTGATCGTGCATATTAACCGTTAGAAAATACCTACATACGCCAAAGTATACTGAATGTACTGCTACATTGTTGATACAAGCCACTAATCACATGGAACAGGTAGTAAAGTATCAATCTTTACAATTGGACGGGGTCAAACTGCAGGCCTTTAACCACATTTCCATTTTTATATCACAACACATTATAACATGATGTAAAATAACTCTTGGTGATCTATAAACCTGCCTGTTCGTCTGTAATAGCCATACGTTATATGCAAACGATATATATTCGTTGACGGAGCTCAAGTCACGATCGATATTTTTATTTAAATACAATTCAATTAATCACAGCTAAGGTGTATTATTCGACAACAAGAGTTGCATGACTGTATACCATATCACCTCATCTACATAGTGTACAAGTAAAACGGTGAATAGTGCAATGTCCGCTGCTAGCTTGGGTTTCCAGTCTGTCGAGTTTTCCCTTTTTTAACTTCTGGCAAAATGACATTATCAGAAACTCAATACGCCCCAATTAATGGTCTCGGTGTTAACATATATTTATTTGACTGACTAGGCGAAATATATCGACGCCTGTTCCCAGGCTAGTCCTCTGCTACAAAGCACCGAATCCATGAAGTCAGTATGCTTGTCTACACACAAACATAGTTTTTAAAGCGACACTACATTGGTGAAAACGCAAATAACTACATAATATAATTTTCTATTATATGGTATATATTTTCCCCCAAATATTTTAACAAAATCTGAGTATTTCAACTAATAAAGAAGCGTCGTATACGACGTTTATTGACATAGCAAAATAATGTAAATATGGTCGACATGCATGCGTAATACAACGCGTGTATTCTGAATAACACGATTTATGGTAACGATTTACCCCTATATCTCGCCAATAATTATTTTTTTAAGACTAATCTGATTTAAATTATCTCTCAATGGCTGTTCAACGCGCTTAGTATATACTAAAGGAGACTCTGGAATGAGTATGTGTCTGTATCATTGCACTATCCTCCAAAAATCTAAAATTACTAATCTATTCAGGAGGCGTCGCTCATATGGGCAACCAGTAGCGACGATAAATAAACGTAAAACACACACACGTGGAACAACTGTTACGAACATTTAAACAGGAAATACATGTTAATACATGGTTTCCAACGAATCTAGTATTGGTGCAAAAATAAGAACCTTTCAGTACAAATATATAATGATAATTGTTCCTACAAAAATAAGAACCTTCCAGTATAAATATATACTGATAATTGTTCCTACAAAAATATGAACCTTCCAGTACAAATATATAATGATAATTGTTCCTACAAATAAACACCTACATAAATGTAAAATAGTTAACTCTAGTCTATGTAACCTATGTGATAGACATATCGAAACTGTGGAACATCTCTTCTGGGAATGTAGTCAACATTCCTTGTCAAATGGAAGTGTAGCGTCCGTGGTCCAGTGGTTGGAAACACCACGTATGTAGCACGTATGTCATTGAGCAAGGCACCTCACACACATTGCTTAGTACTGGTTAATCGCTTAGGTTGGCTAAGCCTGCCCAGGAAATATGTCTCGGTCTCCGAGAGGGGTTTGACATTAATGGTACATGCACACATACAAATCTGAATACATTGCTCAAACAAAATAAAATAAATACACCACTAGATTTTCAATCAATATCCTGTTTTTTAAATAATATTGTATTGCAAATGTTTTCATAATGACTAATACAATTTTCAATTACAAATTAAATTTGCTATGTACCGCTGTTTAAAACCGTATTACTATATATATACCTCATGTTTGTATCATGTATGATGCACTGAGTGAATAAATTTGATTTGATTTGATATATCACAATAAAATTACTGTAGCATTTATCCTTACAACAATATCCTTCGATTATGATGGGAACGTGAGCTCCAAAGATCTTATTAATTTTATTCTGATCCTAGGCAAATTCTACATTTATAAATGTAAATTAAATAAAAGTGTCCCCTGTCTTGACTCAATTTATAACTTTTCTGATAGAGAGAAAAGAAATAGAGAAACATAAAGCAATGATAAAACATGCATTCATAACAAAACAATGGGATCAGCTTATATTTTGATAGGTTGACGGCAGAATCTATATGCCAAATCATGACAATGTTTCTACATTGAGTGGCTGGAATTGTCTTTATTTTCACTTCTCTCTACTTATCCTCTATTCTGTATATAACCTTTCATCTAAATATATAGTGTGTGTTTATTATAGTGTCACCGCTATTTAAAGGGCCAGCCATTTCTGATTTATGAGACACTATCTTTTTATGAACATCAGTATATGCCAAATCATGACAATGTTTCTACATTGAGTGGCTGGAATTGTCTTTATTTTCACTTCTCTCTACTTATCCTCTATTCTGTATATAACCTTTCATCTAAATATATAGTGTGTGTTTATTATAGTGTCACCGCTATTTAAAGGGCCAGCCATTTCTGATTTATGAGACACTATCTTTTTATGAACATCAGTACTTCCCGAATCCTATACTTGTATGCCAGGCGCCAGGCTGGTAGGGAATCGGTAACCATTATTTAACTAGCTGGCGGCTCACCAACCGGCCATATCACAACTAACACCTGACGAGGTTTGAACCTTCGACCTCCCGCTCCGTATATATCTATATATCTTTTACTTAATGATATCTTCTATATTCTACTCTGTTTCACATCCTCCTCTGTTTACATAAACATATATAATTATATCTATAATGTTAGAACTCGGTAGCTGTGCTTCAAGAGTATATATATCAAATGTTAAACTGTAAAATGTCCGCCTCGGTGGTCGAGTGGTTACGGTCGCTGACTTGTATACCACTGTAACCTATCATCACTGATGGTCACCGGTTCGAGCCCCGCTCAGACCGTGTTTCATTTATATGAAAAAGTTGGCAGTTTCTTACGGAGGTTGGTGCACCCAAGTACTGGTTAACCGCTGGAGCCTGCCCAGGAAAGGTGTTGTTAGGTAATCTGCCCGCCGGCGATATAGCCCAACAATGGTGCTGAATGCAGGCGTAAAACCCGAAATATAACATAACATAAACTGTAAAAAGGTGACATTGTACTTATGTTTATGTGTATGTAAATATAAACGAGTTACTCCATGGCTATTCAAAAATAAAAACTATATTTCGCCTGCAGTCACTTAGATACATAACACAAAAAACAGACTTGAACACTCTGGTTGTATGTCATTGTGTTTTTATTATGAGAGAAGAATAAGGCATTGTGTTTGTCTTGTGGACCGTACGTCAGTTGGCGAAACAAAAATCGTCTTGTATTTTTATTATCATTTAATTCCTATATTTCGTCGCGTATATAAAACTATGTATACTGTTATTTCGGCTGACGTGTCAGATTGATGCTACGTGAAAGGACTAATATGTACTTTTGACAACAACGTTTATTGTTCAGGAAACAGATACGTGAACAGAATTGATGACAACTCAATAAAAACTAAATATTTTTTGTCATCTTTGGATATTAATATTCAGCAACTTCGCCGCATCGAGTACTAATTATCATAAACCACGACATTTTTAACAAAAAACCATTTTCATAACCGCATTCATGTTAATTATACACAGTTGATCAGGCATCATACATTCAGCTTCCAAATATTTGGTTTAAACATATGTATTCCACTATATACATTCACAAAACAATACATGTACACACAATCAAAGAAGTAAATATATTGGAAAGGACTAAAACGGAAGCAGAGCTTATATAGTTTCTCTCCTTAGAATTGCTCTCTTCCAAACATTGAAGCATTTACATGAGACGTTATGTCTACTGGAATGCGTATAATTATGTGTAGAACCGAAGTTTTAACGATATCTTATACATACGTGTTTGAGAATAAACTTAGTATTGTCGAATTGGTTGGCTCGTTTTCGTTTATTCAGAATTACCAAATCGTAACATACCGACATTTATCGGTGTCATAATGGATTCACCGGAATGGACTTTCTAAGTAATTGAACTGGGGATACACGCGGTATGTTCTGTTCACATGACCGATTCACCGGACTGGACCTTCTAAGTAATTGAACTGGGGATACACGCGGTATGTTCTGTTCACATGACCGATTCACCGGACTGGACCTTCTAAGTAATTGAACTGGGGATACACGCGGTATGTTCTGTTCACATGACCGATTCACCGGACTGGACCTTCTAAGTAATTGAACTGGGGATACACGCGGTATGTTCTGTTCACATGACCGATTCACCGGACTGGACCTTCTAAGTAATTGAACTGGGGATACACGCGGTATGTTCTGTTCACATGACCGATTCACCGGACTGGACCTTCTAAGTAATTGAACTGGGGATACACGCGGTATGTTCTGTTCACATGACCGATTCACCGGACTGGACCTTCTAAGTAATTGAACTGGGGATACACGCGGTATGTTCTGTTCACATGACCGATTCACCGGACTGGACCTTCTAAGTAATTGAACTGGGGATACACGCGGTATGTTCTGTTCACATGACCGATTCACCGGACTGGACCTTCTAAGTAATTGAACTGGGGATACACGCGGTATGTTCTGTTCACATGACCGATTCACCGGACTGGACTTTCTAAGTAATTGAACTGGGGATACACGCGGTATGTTCCGTTCACATAATGGATTCACCGGACTGGACTTTCTAAGTAATTGAACTGGGGATACACGCGGTATGTTCTGTTCACATAATGGATTCACCGGACTGGACTTTCTAAGTAATTGAACTGGGGATACACGCGGTATGTTCCGTTCACATAATGGATTCACCGGACTGGACTTTCTGCGTAATTGAACTGGGGATACACGCGGTATGTTCCGTTCACATAATGGATTCACCGGACTGGACCTTCTAAGTAATTGAACTGGGGACACACGCGGTATGTTCTGTTCACATAATGGATTCACCCGACTGGACCTTCTAAGTAATTGAACTGGGGACACACGCGGTATGTTCCGTTCACATAATGGATTCATCGGACTGGACTTTCTAAGTAATTGAACTGGGGACACACGCGGTATGTTCCGTTCACATAATGGATTCATCGGACTGGACTTTCTAAGTAATTGAACTGGGGACACACGCGGTATGTTCGGCTCACATAATGGATTCATCGGACTGGACTTTCTAAGTAATTGAACTGGGGACACACGCGGTATGTTCCGTTCACATAATGGATTCATCGGACTGGACTTTCTAAGTAATTGAACTGGGGACACACGCGGTATGTTCGACTCAAATGACCGATTCACCGGACTGGACCTTCTAAGTAATTGAACTGGGAATGCACGCGGTATGTTCCGTTCACATGACCAGATTCGCCTGACACGACTTCATGACACTTAAAACATAGATGATAAAAGCCAATTTCAACAGAATGTAATTTCCTATTATATGTTATAATTTGTTTCACGCAATATGAGTATTTCAACTAATAAAAAATGTCGTATACGAATGTAAATATGTCATCATGCATGCCTATTGCAGCGCGTGTAGCCTGACTAACAAGAGTTATGGTACATATTTACAGTTATACCTCTCATTTGTGATTATGCATATTTAATTTTAAACTTTTCTCATTTAATTTATCTCTAGATGACAGTATCACGCTTATAGACTCTAATAATAAACAAACGTCAAGTCATGACCGTGGCTGACTGATATTTGAAATCCTATCACTTTTGAGAGTGCGCCGATGAAAGTTAATGTTCGAAGAATTTGTAATAGAAATGTTAAAATGCTCTCTGTTAAATTATATGTAAAATGTTCATTTTTGGATTCCATGTAAAATACGGAAATAAATTTTTGCGTTTTGCGATGTCGTGTCGCATTAACGTAATCATACACATAAATCTGCATAGCTATATCGACCCTTTCTGGCTAAGCATTGCCCATACTACAAATTCAAAAGCCAACACAAATAGTTCCACCAGAGCTTGGGCATCTGACGAGCCACCTGTCGAATGTGGAGACATGTTTTGATCGTGCTTTCGTGGATATCAAGCGAATGCCTGTGTCGGGTACACTTACGCATAGAATGTGTGCCGAATGCACTCCGGTTCTTCTAGGGATATCCGGAAAAAAGATAAGGCCACATAATGTTTATAATTATAAATAGTGGCCTTTGTGGCATAGCGGTTTGTGTCCTTCTCGACCCCTCACTATCCCCACACTGACCCCTCACTAACCCCTCACTAACCCCTCACTAAC